>APFE030324656.1:367645-393042 GCA_000404065.3 Pinus taeda | reverse complement strand
TTTCATGCTGGGAGGATGACGCTGGGTCAGATCAATGGGTTGTAATCCTCTCTTCTAATCTCTATATCAATAAAGTTATTTAAGTTTTCCTCCACATTCTTGTATGTTTGGTAATATATGCATGTATGTGGTTAATATATATCTAGTCCTATATTGTTTATGACTGTAGATCTCTGCACTTTGGAGGTATTATGCTGCTTTGACTTTACAGGTCCTCTTTGAAGTGGAGTGGTCAAGGGAGGAGTGGCAAAGATCTATCAAAGGGGAGAAGGAACAAGCATAGAACCAAACGAAAGATCGAGGTTGGTATTCTTTGCTTCTCTCCTATCTACTTCTCATAAAGGAAAGCGAAAGTAACTTTAATCTGTTTGTTTCTAAGATAGCTACCCGTCTTAGTGGGACTAGCAGCTCTGCATAGACACTAGATTTCCCGATAACACTTCAACCCCGCCAGAAGTCAAAGAGTAGCGCAAGATAGCTGTGAAAGACATTGTGGTAGCAGTGGACAGCGTAGTGACGAAGTGCACCATGCTCTTCGAACAGGTGCTCGAAGAGGTTACCAATTTGTAGGAGGATCCCACCTTGAAAAGGTTGGAAACGGAGGCCCAAGAGCTACAATAGAGATATGATGAAGTCAAAGCGACGGCGCCAACCATCACCCTTATGTAGAGGCTAGCAAAACCGTAGGAGGCAGAGGTACTAAAGGAGCAGGTGGATGTAGCGCAATGAAAAGAGAGTGTCCTCAAGGACAGAATAGGGCCTTGGATTGATGAAGCCTATACGCTCACCACTACCATTGAAGGAAAGTTGGTTGGTCTGTAGGTGACTCAGTAGAAGATACAGTCAAATAGTACAGGGCCAGGGATAGAGCAACTGGTTGAGGAGATGAAGTAGGTGGCAACACAATGCACTGCCGAAGTTGCAGTAGTCCAAGTGGAGTTGGGAAGTCTTTGTTACAAGATCTCCACGCTAGCCGAGTCACTCCAGGGAGAGTCACCATGTTTGTGCTAGGGGCCTATTGGGAACGAGTCCACTGGGATCAATTTTAGGGTTAAAAGCCCAAGTTTTGGGGCAAAAAGCCAAAATTTTGTATAAATAAATGTAAAGTCTCCACATTTTGTGATCACGGAGCGCAAAGATATCAAGAGTCAAAAAGGGTTTCCTCCCTTAGTTTAGATAGTTTGTGTAAGCTTGATGAGATCTTCCCTTGGTCCACAGACCATGGGATTGTATAAAAAGGAGGTCTTAGAAGATTCTAAGATAGGAAAAGGGGAGTTCAATTGATAGATAGAGTCATTGATGAGTCTGTAAAGAGAGAAGAGTGAGAGTCTTCGCATAGGAAAGAGGCTCTACAACTGAGTGCGCAAAGGCCTAGGGTAGAAGTCCGCAGCTGAGTGCGTGGACAGTTAGTGTCTGTACTGGAAAATCTGAACCATCAATAAAGATAAGTATTCTAAAATTACTGTGCATTTTTCTTCTATCAATTGCATGCGATTATGTTATGTTAAGAACTGGGTTTATGTTTTACTGCTAATTTGATGCGCGAATATATATATTTTCCTCTGTTATATGAATTCAAGTAAAGATATTTGTTTATGTGAAGACAATCTTAATTGCATGATATAATTAATGAACACTTAAGATAATTCAGGAAACTATACAACAAAGTAGTTACAGAGGCGCGTAAGTGCCGAGATTGCTTGTTAGGGTTATGCAAAGGATGATCGCAAACCTTCGCGAAGGTTCTGAAAGACTAATAAAGAAGTACATCGATAAGCCTTTAGGCTTATCGATCTTTGTGAAGGCATAGTTAAAGTGTATAACCAACATCACAACCATCTTAGGGTGTGGAAACTTGGTTCCTACATCCCCCCATACTACTTCGAGTGAGACTTCAGTCTGCGCTCTGCAGGCTGATGCTGAAAGGGCCAATAGTGTGGGGATTTTCTTGGCTGACTAACATTGAACTTGGGCCAGGGCTCATCAAGCCAACACAACTCCAAAACATTGTGATATTGCGATGTTTCAATATGATAGTGGAAAGCGCCGGGAGGGTGGAAAAATATTTAACAAGGGATTGATGTGAAAAACCAAAGGCATGTGGGCTCTTTCTCTCTCCTCAAGTAGGTCCATGTGGCAGCACAAAATTGGTCCCGAAAAAGACACATGGTAGCTGACATCAGCATGATGTGGTGGTATGGAGGATACGTGGCATGTGGATTTGGCATTGTAAGGGTTCAAATGGGGCCAAAATAGGATGAAACATGTCACCACTCATAAGGTGACACGTTGCAAGATATGACATCATCTTGCAAATCAACGATCGACGGTCCCTACTCATCACAATCACAAAGGAGAGGATGGTACATCTAGAGACATGGTCTAGGAAAGTTGTGATCACCGATGTCTGATATTCGGCTAAGCGCTAGGTCATTTCCCCCGATCATATGAGAAGGAATACAAATAGGGGCTAAACCATATGGGGCCTAAAGGGGATCAGAACTTCCCTATTTTATGATGTTTTTAAGTGTAAGAGACTGATGGAAAGAACCCCTGATTCAGTGATAAAACAATATTCCAGGGCATCTCAGGACTTTGACAGTGTTTTACAGGGAGTTTGGAAGGGCGGATGAGTCGGCAACTGTGATCCAAGTTTGTTATGGCTATTACATGTGTCATCTCCTGCAAAATAAGTATTAAAGTGGTTCAAGTAGAAAGCAACAGGGAACCCACCGAGAGAATGAGGCATAATTTAGAAAAGACACGGTTGCAACTAGAGGCCAACAATGAGGAGTGGAAAGGAAATATTTACAGGACCATCATTTCAGTTCATTTTTTAATTCTGTTTTTCTATTTTTGATTGATTTCATTATGTTGTTTTAGTTACAAGAAAGGCATCCTTTTGTTGTAATAATGGGAGGTGACAAAGCTAGTGTGTCGAGATAGCTATCCATGTTGGCAGCTGGAGGTTCTCCTGAGATATTTTGTAATTCTCCATTTATCCCTCTCCTTATAAAAGGGATGAAGAAACACTTAACACAGGTTCTAAATTATATGGAAAAACTATGTGTGATTTCTGAAACTGTATGGATTCCAGATTTGCATCTTTCTAAATATAAATGAAATAATGGAAATTCCAACCTTCGAATATTATATTATGTTATTTCTTTGTTAAACTTCCATTATGTTCACATTTCCTCTCCGATTTCATGCAATTGTAGCTGCCAAAAATGTATCATATGTTCTTACGGATTCATTTGTGTTGACTAGTTAATGCACATTCCTGTATGTATCTTTGAGAATATATCTTTAAATTTGTGCTCCATGAATCATAACATCCAAATCTCTTTTATCCATATGTTTATATTTAACTCAAATAAGTGTAGAACTCTTAATGTTTCAAGCTCTATGTGATGAGTTAGTCTTTCTCCCTCTCTTCTTTCATTACTCTGCAAAAGCTTATTAAACTGTAAGTCCTCGAATTACTCGGCCTCCAATAGTTTATACCTATATTCCTGTGAGTTTTATAAGTGAAAGGATACCAGAAATACATGGCTTATGTCCTCGGATGAAGGAACCAATCCATGCTTTTATTTGTATATTTGTAATTACTATGTGTATAAGATGTATATGATGTCTCCGATTTCCTGAAGAGAATATAAGACAAATAAAGATAGATGCTACTAGGCATTGTTCTTGTAAGCAATCAAAGGCTATCTCTTGAAGTGACAACATCTTTTGGCATTGTTTTCGGGGATTGTATTGAAGGATTCCCCCGTGGGATACGACAAGTTAAGAAATCTTTGTGTAGGTGAAAAAATAAGTTATGATTGTATCCTCATCACCTTGGCGACTCCACAAATCTCATTGTCATTTATCATCCTGGATTTTAGAAATCCCACACTTGCTCAGATATGTCTCAGCATAAAACCCCTTTTGTATCTAACCTAGAGAAATTAATTTTTAGGAGAGTATGGAAGGAGAAAAATCCTACTACTTGTGCTACTGTCTCATCATTCTTTGAAGCTTCCTCCTCCACCTCCCAACACGTTTCCATCCACTGCTCATATTTTACTCCTAAGGTCCTTACATATCTTGCAAAAGATGATCTAGAGCATCATGCCCCCAAATAAAAGATCGAAGAGAAGAAATCTCAGTTACGACTCCTTTCATTTCATTTCATCCTCCTCCTAAGATTGAAAAAGGTAAATCTATCCTCAATAATAACAATATCCATTATACACTGAGTCACACTACTCTCATCCTAGTTACTCCAACCACTGTGGTTTTGGCCCAAGTTCCTCCTATAAATATTAATCCTCCCCCATTAATCTGGATGATTGTTCTAGGCTTCTTACTGAATGAATATGCCCCTCTTGATTTACCTCAACCCCTAAGTGATATGCCTCAAGACTACCTAAATATTTTACCTAGGTTCATTGGGAAAGACGAAAACACTGCACATAGACACATTGAAACCTTCTGTGCTTTTACTGAGAATCTAAATGTAGAAAAACTGGATGTGGTCTTGAAACTCTTTGTGCAATTCCTTGATGGATAAGCCATGAAGTGGTTTAAATCCTTACCAAATGTATCTATCACCACCTGGGAAGAACTCGAAAACTCTTTCACACAAAAGTAGGGTGAATAGAGAGATCATGAGTATGTCTTCACAGAGTTCAATGCTACAAGGAAGAAGCCAGAAGAGGACATTTCAGAATTCATAAAAAGATTCAATAAGAAGAATAATAATTTGCCTATTATGATAAATCCTCCTCAAGCTACCTGCTCGTGTAGTATTTGTGAGAGCCCTTAGAGTCTGAATTTGGCTTTACCCTAAGGGAGAGGAATTCTTGTACTTTAGGTCAACTCCAAGTGGAGCTCTTGAGGTGGAAGAAAATTTCACCTCAGCAGGGAAGTCAAGAGGAAAGAATAATCCTCATGAGAAGAAAAGGGGGAAAGAATAAGCATCCTCCTCTGGTCAAGGTAAAGAATTACCAGGAAGAAATGGATAAGCTCATTAAGAGTATCACACAGAGTGGTGAAGCTTGAGCTTGAGAATAAGAATCTCCCTAAACAGAATAATCAAGGGAACAACTAAGGTTACAACCCATAGTACCAAAGGCCACCATTACAGATAATTCAAAAGGAAAGAAAAGATCAACTCAATCAGATCCCTCCTCCTCTATATTTAGAAGATGATCCAGATGAAAAAACACCATATACACATGATACACATGGAAGCTTGTATTCCTCCTTCTTCGAAGAGGAACAGGAAAAAATGGCTCACCATGAGATGTGCCCTAATAAAGAAGCATCAGTAAATGAGGAGGTCATGGGGGATTATTGTAAACAATTTGCAGATTTCATGCAAGCATAGATAAATCAAGAGTATGATCTCAGATCTTCAAAAAAGAGGTCGAGGGAACCTGAAAAACAAGAGGAAATTTCTCCCCAAAATATTCCCCCAGTATTAAATAAAGGGAACGGGAAGTTGAACCCTAACTCATCCAAAGTAGAAGCCTCCTTAAATAAGGAATGAAATAGATTTGAGGAACATACAAAAGAGAAGAAACCCATTCTGATGAAAACTATTGGTGATAAAGAAAGAGAGGTAGAGATGGGAGGCGTAGAAAATGGACAGTCTTCATTCAATCTTTAGAAGGAACTCGAGAAGGTAAAGATCTATGTTCCCCTAAATGAACTTCTAAAACAACCCACTTATAAAGCTAAATTCTCTTAGTTCATGTTTCCATCCACCTCAATACAAACCCATCACTGTTTAAACCTTCAAGAAGAGAAACCAATGGTTGTTTTTTGGCCTCATGTTGAAGAATTTGATTCTTCCACAACCCCTTCTATGTGACCCTGGTAATCCATGACCTCTTATTGCATAATTGTATGTTGGATTATGGAGCCTCGCATAACCTCATGCCCTTGGCCGTGTGGAGAAACTCGCTTGTAGATCACTAGACCCTGAAAGGACCTATACTCCTTTGTCTCTAATAGAGTCAAATGCTTGGGAATGATAAAACATCTGGTAGCAAACCTGGCCCAGATCTCTGTGAAGAGTGTAGTGATGGACATAGTAGTGGCAAATATTCCCCCTAGATTTGGCATGCTCCTATCTAGGTCTTGGGGTTCCAAGGTGGGGGGCTCTATAAAATTAGATCTAACTTATGCTATTATTCCCACTTTTGGAGGCAAAGAAAGGAGGTTGTATAGAGAGCCCAAATTTGTAAAGAATGTGACCCCAGATGAAAGCTTTAGAAATTCTCCTATATATGGAAAAGAAGTGACCTCTCCTGTCTGGTCTTAGAATAAGATGAGACCATATTAGAAGAAACGCAGGTACATCTAAAGATGCAGTTAGACGACCAACACATAGATTAAAAAAAAAGAGTATGGAAATTATACTTTGATGGAGCTAATTCAAAAGAAGGAAATGTAGTAGGAGTATTGTTGGTAAGTCCGAAGGGCAGCTTGATACCCCTCTCATTCAAGCTAGAGTTTGAGGCAACCAACAATGTGGCAGAGTATGAAGCATTGCTCCTTGGGCTAAAAACAACGAGGAATATGAATATTGAATGCTTAATTGTGCATGGAGACTCTGAGCTGATTGTAAATCAGATGTGAAATCAGTGCCAGGCCAAACACCCTAGATTGAGGACTTACGTAAATGAACTATAGGATTTAATTGATAATTTCTTCATGGACTTTAATATCCAATTTCTGCCTAGAGAAGAAAACAAAATGGATGATTCCCTTGTTGTAGCAGCAAGAAACTTCAAATCTCCTCAAAATCCCCTTCTTAGGTACGAGGTGGAGGTCAGACACAGACCCTCTATACATGATAATATCAAGCACTGGCAGGTATTCGAGGACGATGAGTAGGTCAAGCGGTTTATATAATTAGTTGGGGAGTTCACTAGCTCAACTATTGATAAGGAAGAGGAAAAAGAGGAAGATTAAGAACCAACTTCATGGCAGAACATAGTGGTAGGACAAAAGATTCTACATCTGGAAGGGAATACTATTCCTCATGGGCTAGTTCCACTAGAAAAATTATTTAACCAGAATGGCATAGCCTCCAAAACAATGACTCCCGAGATGGATGAACAAGTAGAAGATTGCAATATCGGCCCAGCAGATGAACCCTAGATGGTCCAACTATCAAAGGGAATCCCCTCATGATACAAACAGAGGTATTTAAATCTTTTCAAAATCTATAAGGATGTTTTTTCTTGGTCTTATGAGGATTTAAAAGCATTTGATACTAACATCATACATCATAAGATTCCTTTGAAGAGTGGAATAAAACCATGCAAACATAAGCTCAGGCAGATTAATCCACTCTTACTCCCATCTATTGAAAAAGAAGTGAGGAAACTTCTACATGAAAAAAGCATAGTGCCTTTAAGGTACTAAAAGTGGGTGGCCAACCTAGTCCCAGTCTGAAAAAAGAATGGGGAAATAAGGTTATGTGTAGATTTCTGTAACCTTAACAGGGCATCTTCGAAAGACAATTACCCACTGCCCAAGATGGATTATATATTAAAGAAGGTGGTGGGATCAGTTATAATGTCCATGATGGATGGTTTCTCTGGTTACAACCAAGTGGTAGTCCACCCCGATGATCAGAAGAAGACTGCCTTCACCACCCCTTGGGGGACTTTCATGTATGCTTGCATGCCTTTTGGTCTTGTGAATGCAGGGACCAATTTTCAGAGAGATATGGATATAGATTTTGTAGGGGAGAAAGACAAGTTTGTAGTTGTATATTTGGATGATATTACAGTCTTCTCTAAGACCGATGAATAACACATCCTCTACTTGAAGATCACCTTTCAGAAATGCAGGAGGTATGCACTATCTTTGAATCCATAGAAATATTAGTTTTCCCTGAGTGAGGGGAAGATACTAGGACACATAATAGCACAACAGGGAGTGAAAATTGATCCTAAGTGAGTTGAAGCCATCAGTCACATTCCTCTACCTAGAAATAAGAAAGAAGTCCAATTCTTTTTGGGGAGAATCAATTTCTTGAGAAGGTTCATACCCAACTATGCTAAAATAGTGCAAGGAATTACATATATGCTTAAAAAGGATAACAAAGTCAACTGGAGCCTTACCTCTCGAGATTCTTTTACTAGAATCAAAGAAGCTTTTGCTGAAGCACCGATACTAGTCAGCTTTGACTACTCAATGCCTTTCTATATCTTTTCTTTTGCTTCTCTACATACTGTTGCTGTAGTTTTGATTTAGAAAAATAAAGATGGTTATGAACATCCCATCACCTTCTTCAGTCAAGTACTGAGAGATGATGATATGAAATATAACATCCTGGAGAAAAAATATATGCACTAGTTAAAGCTTTGAAGTCATTTTGAGTGTATGTGCTACAATAAGAAATTACAGCATTTGTCCCAATGACAATGATCAAGGACATCCTTGTACAAGGAGATAGTGAAGGAAAATGGGGCTGATGGATAACAAAGATACAGGAATATGAGTTAGACATAAAGACCACTAATCTCATAAAGGCCAAGGGTTGGCTAATATTTTATCAGAGTTTAACTTCCAAGCTTTGGGAATAAACCTGATAATAGAGGAAGACAGAATAGAAGTTCAACAGAGTGGGATTAAAACAACAGAGCAAAATATCTATGTTAAATATGAGGGATCACCCTGGTGTAAGAATATCATCCTTTATCTATTATTCCTGAGGTTCCCACTAGGGCTGGACAAATCCAAATACAGAACATTGAGACTACAAACTCAAAAGTATATCACATCCAATGGTCAACTCTACTAGAAAGACCCAGTGGGTGTTTTCTTGTTATGCTTGGTAAAACGTGAAACTCATAAATTAATTGAAGAATTTCAAGGGGGAGTTTGTGGAGGTCATTACAACTGGAAGAGCACAACCCAGAAAATCCTCAAGGTGAGATTCTACTGGACTACACTATTTGGAAATATGCATTTACAAGTCATATCATGTCAGAAGTGCCAAGTATTTGCTGAGAGAAAAAAACTCTCTCCTCTTCCCCTGATCCCCATGCATGTGGACGAACCATTCAGGCAGTGGGGACTAGACTTTATAGGATAGATAAACCCACCTTCTAGTGGCTAGCATAAGTGGATATTGGTGACCACAGATTATTTCACCAAGTGGGTAGAAGCCATCTCAATCAGAAATGCTACAGACTCAGTGGTAATTAAGTTCATGGAGGAGAATAATTATCTTGTTTTGGTTGCCCCATCAAAATTAACACTGACAATGCTCAATCTTCAAATCTGCAAAATTTACTAGCTTTTGTCAGAAGTTTAATATCATCATCAGACACTCCACTACCTACTATCCTCAAGGAAACAGTTTAGTTGAGTCCTCAAATAAAACTGTGGTGAGAGTGTTGAAGAAGGCCATCACCGAGAATTAGTGAAATTGGGACACCCAATTGAAGTTTTCACTCTGGTCCAACCGAGTGACTCCTAAACATTCCATTGGGAAATCGTCTTTCATGCTAGTGTATGGTAAGGTCACAGTCTTCCCAATCCAATTAGCAATTCCAGTGGAGAAGTTACTACAAGAAGATGAGAAGGAGCCAAGTGCTTTGACTCAAAGGATAAACCACCTGGTTGAGCTTCATGAAAACAGAGAACAAGTGGGGCTTAAATTGGAAAATTACCAACAAAATATGAAATATCAGTTTGACAAAAAATCCAAGGATCGACCTCTTTAACCGGGAGATTTAGTTCTCTAATGAGACATCCGATGGGAGGAAAATGGTATACATGGAAAGTTTGATTCCCTTTAGTTCGGCCCTTTCAAAATTCTAGAAGAAAAAGGAAATAATACTTACCTACTTGAGAATCTGGAAGGTGAATCGTTGGAGCTACCAGTAAATGGTCAGTTCCTCAAACTTTATTTTCAAAATTAAAAGGTATTGTCTTGCACTCATTATAAATATCGGTGTGTGTTGTAATTATCATATGATATTTCCAGTTTTCAGTTTAAAGTTCCTTTTTCACAAAATTTTCACTTGTTTAAGAAGACTTCATGCCCAATGGAAAGAAGGCTACTGGTATGCAGGTTCTCAGCACCTCGCCAGCAAGGCATTGTCCCCAGTTGGAGCCAATGTTGTCACTCACTGCATTATGAGTTTTTAGCTGTCCCAAGTTGTTATAGACATATATGGTCACTACAACCCAATCATATATGTTGATAAAACAAGGGATATTTAACCCCTAAAAGTGTTGTTTCATACCCTAAAGAATCATGGTCAACTGATTACATCATTTCCCAGAAGTTCCACCTGAAAAACCACTCAAAACTAGCCAAAACTGGACCATACAGACTGCTCCATGGTCAAGGTGTGATGCATACTGGCTGCTACACTAGCTAGGTGCAATGCATATTGAAAGAGCCTTTTGTGGGGTGCGATGAGCGAGAGTAGACAAATGGCAGAGACAGTTTTCTAAGTGGAAACCCAGAGAATCTTCTAGAAACTTCTCATATGACACTTGCCTCTCTAAATTCACCCAGGGATGAGTAAGAGATCAATGAAATCTCCAAGTTGAACCAAGAACTATCAATGGAATGACACTAATAAAAAACCCAGAGCTGGCTCACCCCTTTGCAAATATCTATAAATGGGTCCCTCATCTAAGAGATCAAGAGGCTGGAATTTTGTAATTTATAAGGAAGTGCTGTTGGTTTCTCCTTGAGAAGAGACATTGTATTGTTGGGTGATCTTGCTTTTCATGAGGTGAAGAGGGCTTTGATGCTAGGAGGATGATGCTGGATCAGACAACTAGGTTGTAATCCTCTCTTCTATTTCTACTATTAATAAAGTTCTTTGAGTTATCCTCCATATAATCGTGTATTTGTGAATATTGTTATTTGTGGATGCAATTGTATGGTCAATGTATGTCTGATTCTGCATTGTTTATGATATCATAGATCGAGATGCTTTGATGGTGTTTTTTTGCTTTGACTCTGCAGGTATTCTCTAAAGCAGGACAAGTAGGAAAGGAGTGGCAAGCTCTATCAAGGGAGAGAGGAAACAAACAAGGAGCCAAGTGGAAGATCCAGGTCATGCTTCTTTGCTTCTCTCTTATCTATTATACATAAAGGAAATCTCGAAGCACTTTAATTGTTTGTTTCTAAGATAGCTACCCATCTGAGTGGGACTAACAGATCGAAAAGACACTAGTTTTCCTAGAAACAAAATGGCGACTCCACTGGGGAGCGAATAGTTTGTTTGTTTTTTATTGTTGTTTGCTTTATAAACTACAGACGGAGCCTGAAGTTAGCCAGCTAGCCTTCAAAGTTCTTTTGCTATGCAACTGTAAAGTAGATGAATGCTGCTTCAGTCAATCTTCGGGTTGGTTTATGAACTAAACATCTGACTTAAAAGCATCCTAAATGCCCTTGTGGTAGCTCAATAACCTCATAAGATCATACCCTTGTACTTTGTTTTTACTATCTATCATAGCTCAACCTAAATCACTGAACTTAGCTACAAATTTTGAGCAAAAATCAAACTTAGTTTCGTTCCCTGGCCTATCACACTATCTGTAACTGGAAACGTGTATGCATCGCACCTCCTGTGTGTTGCAGGTGAGATGCATCCCTGTTTCCCTTAAGGACAGGTGTGATGACTGAATGATACTGTTTCTCTCTCTGAAATTTGGTTTTTTCCTCGTTATTTTTAGCTCTATTAAGTAGTTTTGCTACTCATGATCAGTATCTCATTGCTGAAGCCTGTTTCCTTTACATTATCCAGCCTCCATTGATAAGGATCTGTAAATGTTTTTATGTGTTTGTCTGTCATTTGCAACCCTTCTTCGTCAAAAGTAGCTTAATCGAATTGTCATTTTTTATGTGAAGAAGTGTGGTAACTGTCATTTTGAGTCAAAAAGAAGAGTGTCGTAAAGTCTTCCTCTTCCAGATAGTCGATTGTACTATTGCTATTGCATTTGATTTGAATTGTTCATATTTAAAGTGTTGAAAACAATTTTCTATTCAAAATCGAAAAGTGTCATTTTAGTCTTCCCTTCATTTTGAAAAGAAATTGTCGAAGTGTCACTTTGAAGAAAATAGTTTAGATCTGTACTTAGTTTTCCTTTTTGGCATTCTCACATTAAAGAAACAAAAACAAATACATGCATCTGCATTTGCATTTATACTGTGTGCAAAAATGATTTAGGAAAAGTGAATTTAGTGTGTGCTCTCTGCTCTCCGTTGAAAGAATTGTTATCTTCTTTCCTTAGTAGCTAGGATTTTCATTGCTAAAATGAATGACTGTTTATCATTTTAGATTGCATATTTAGGAATTTTACATCTACATCACACGGTGAACCTTGAAAGACAAACTTCTAAGCAAGATCAACTCTAGAATAAATCTCAATGAACATAACAACGCTTTGGAACCTAATGCAACACATCTAGAGGTCTAGGCTAGAGACGTATTCCGGCGTCGTAAAACCTGGTAACTATCGTTTTCATCAAAGATTGGGTGATTCCTCCTCTCTGACACGGCAAGTGCTAGTACATACTTGTGCTCCCCGTACCGTCGAGTATATATTGGGAGACCACAATAGGCTGATATCATTTATCCATAGGAAGCCATGTCTGCCACCCTATCGATCACAATGCACTGAACACAGCATTCAAGAAGATTGACTTCCGTACATAAGTCCTTGGTAATTTCTCTTTAATTTATCACCAAGGTGTATTTTGCAGTTTTGCGATTGGTTTGGTAATCCCTCTATCTAGATTTCCAGAGTAGTCACTTTCGTTCCTTTTCGACTTCTTAGAAGAAAAGGTCCATCTGAGCACTTGTCACTTCAAGCTCATTAAAAATTGAAGGCGACTAGAGTCATCTTTAGCTTTTTCTCGACTCTTAAAAATTGAAAAAGCAAAGTTGTGTCAAAGTGTCATAAAATTTATTTAATATGGAATAACATTTTCCCTTTAATTTTGAGTTGATCAAGTAATCTACAATTGTGGAATAAAGTCAATCAAAACCCTGTTGTTCGTGGAGGCTAGCGAGTCAACCATCTTTGACTCTGGAAACAAAGACATTCTGGGCAAAACGGTCTCGCTTAACTGAGTCCAATTCTCCTGGTTTATTTAAAACTTGTGTTTCAATATCATCAGAGACTCCAATTACTCTGATTATTTCTAATACATTTGCCTTTACAGAAGAAGTTCTGCAATTACAACAGGACATTAGAACTGATCCTAGTGTAACAATATACACTTCTATCCCTGAAACAACTCTATCTATAGTTGAATTAGAGACTGAAGTTCACTTACTTGAACATCTGGAAGTTGAGTTCCATAGTTCAGAAGGTGTTACCCCTCCAATATATGTTACTGCAAAAGCTATACCTTCTTCGGCTCCAGAAATATTTTACGGACCTGACTGTCTACCTCTTCCACCTAGACTGATTTCCATAGAAGAGATTGTAGAGGATCTTCCATCCAGTACCCCATTGCATTTTGGGACTAGGATCCACTTATATCCTTCTACTATTGAAGTTAGTTATTTTAATCCTCCTTCATCACAAGTTCCTATCGAATCGCTAGGAAATATTTTGGATAGACTAAATATGTTTGAACAACCATTAACCAGGGACTGTTTCAATGACATGGTTTGTTCCTACTTGTTCATCCTGAATCCTATCTGACATTTCTTATGTTCAAACTCAGCAAATTGATCCTGCATACCAGTTTCAATTTGGGCAATCCAGTCTTCAAAGGTCGATATATCCTTTAAGCACTGGACTGCCACCATATGGAGGGCAGTATACCTTTTCATTGTTCCCTCCTAGAGAATAGCCATCTGAGAGTTCACAACAAAATTCAAGTCAAACTGGAATTACATCCAGCAGTTGGGTACCAATACTGCCTTAATAGCCAAGAGTTGTATATTCAATACAACCAGCTCAACCTATGTCGAATATTCCCACTACACCTGCTATTGTGACTGTGTTGCAAGTACAAGTGCTGCCTGTTGTATGCCAACCTCAAGTCTCTCAGGTTTCAATACAACAGCCTTTGTCTCTACAGCTCAATCACAACCTCAGGTTAGTGTTTCCTTACCTGAAATGACTCAGGCTCAAACATGTATTATCACCCCACATCTTGGTCAATCATCTAGTATTGGACAACAGCAAATGGTCCAACAACCATGGCTGGTACAATATCAACAACTGCAATTCCAACAAGCTTATCGAGGACTTGAGCAACAAGGCTTTGTAGCTAATGGGCAACCGCATTTTCAGAACGGTTATCAACAACCATACTATAATGGTTATGCCCATCAACCTTATCAAAGTTATCAACATTAGATACATTATGCTGGTATGCAAAGACCTACTGTTCAGGCGATCCCATCTTATCAACAATTACCTTTTGTAGCAACTCTAGAATTACTAGATATGAATCGGCTGACAAATGATCCAATTGCTTACGCCCCTTGGTGGCCGGTAATTCCTCATAAACTTCCCTCTGATATTCCTAAATTCAATGGAAATCTAGGTGAAGATCCGTCGAATCACGTAATGACGTTTCATTTGTGTTGCTCATTTAACACCCTAAATAATGATTCAATTAGGCTTCACCTCTTTCAATGAATGCTAACTGGTCCGGCAGCAAAATGGTATATTGAATTGCCTAAAGCTTCATTTCATAACTTCAGCGCCCTTGCCACTACCTTTCTAACCCACTTTCAGTTACCCATAAGGTACGAAATGGGAATAGAACTCCTTACCAACTTTAAACAGACAATAACCACTCACATATATGATCATATTCATGAGTGGCAACGTCGTCGTCGAATGGTAAAGACATATGTTCCTCATCAACTTTTAGCTAAATGGTTTATTAAGTCATTATTGCCTTGTATTACTGAAGATGTGGCAAAGGGAGGAGTTTTCACTGAAGAGCAAGTCATTGCTCGTGCACAATATTTGGACTTGATCTGGCACGATCTACGACAAAATTCTTGACACTCCAAGACTAGAATTTTCCATTCCTCCCCTCCTAAATCAAACAGAGACTGTCATGCCGACGATGGCATGATTGGTACCTGAAGCACAAAAACCACAAAGGCTCCATTTGGTAAAGCCCTTACAGTTTCTAGTCAAAAAGCAAATGATAAACTTCTTGCCTCAAAGGTTAATGCCATGTCATCTGCCAAGGAACCAAAGCAACCAGGGGGAAAGAAGAAAGGGAAAAATAATAGGAAGAAACAAGAAAATTCAACTCCTGAAAAATCTTCTGAGAACCCTGCTGGGAAACAGAAACCTCGTTATCCATGTTTAATATGTAACGATGAGCATTTCATGAGAGATTGTCCACATTGAGCGAGGTTGCAAAATTTTAAAAGACTTCAACTACCTCAGCGGTGTTGACTGATTCGTTTCCAAACCTAGAAACTAACCTGGTTGCTATTGATCATGCTTCCAAATCCCAAGTGCTTATGCTATCCATCTCGAAATAGCAACATGATGCTTTGATATCGATGAGGAATAAAGATTATGGGAATCCACAGATGTCAAAAAAATAAAATAAAATAAAAAAATAATAATAATAATTAAATATTAAAATAAAAATAATAATAATAAATTAATTAAAAAAAAATAATAATAAAAATTAAAAATAATAATATAATAATAATAAATAAATAAATAAATAAATAAAAATAAATAAAAAATAAATAAGAAATAAACAATAAATAATAAATAAATAATAATAATAATAATTAAAATAAAATTATTAAAATAATATTAGTAATTACATATTATAATATACACATTTATGCAAATAAAATCTAAAATATTAATTACATACATGCACAAAAAATATATATAATATTAAAAAAAAAATTAAATAAATAAAAATAAAATAATTAATACTCATTTAAATAAATATACAATATTAATTAAAATAATTGTAGTAGCCGACAAAAAAAAAAAAAATAAAATAATAAAAAATCAATAACTATTAATAAGGTTCTGAAATTCATTCCCTCTTCTCAAATACAATCTCATTGCCCTGATGATGGACTCACCAAGTTAGTCCGAAACGTTGGTTTCTTAACTACTCACAGGTTTTCCACAAATTCATTAAAAAAAAAGGCTACAGATCAACCCAGTAGTTTGACAACAAGGCTGTGCCGCCCATCATTCTTGAATTAACTATAAAGCCGCCAAAGGGAGTAGCACATAAATCGACATTTAATCATCGTTCTCGAGCAACACAGAATTATAATATAGTAGAGGATCTAGCTCAATCACCATCCGCTATGTCGACACTTGAAATACTGTAGAATTTCCCCTCCAAAAACCAAGCTTTATTATCAGCAATAGGTGGGATTGACCCAACGGATTCCAATCTTGTGGCCTTTAACCATAAAGGATACGAACCTCAGTTACCGGCTCAACTCGCTTTCTTTATGCAGGTAAAAGCCCTCAATAAAACTGTTCATCGAATAATCATTGATGAGGGGGCATATACCTGTATTATGTCAATGAGTTGCTGGAAAACTTTAGGCTCACCATCCTTGTCACGATCATCAACAAAATTAAAAACGTTCGATGGAAGAACATACACACCATATGGAATTTTAAGTAACTTGCAAGTTGAACTGGGGGGCAAGACAGTAGAAATTGAAGTTGAGGTCATTGATGGAAACCTTGACTACAATATCTTACTGGGAAGGCCCTGGATTTATGTTATGGCTGCCGTTGTGTCAACATATTTTAGAAAGATTGCATTTCCCTTCCAAGGTGGAATTACAATCATTGACCAACTAACCTTTCTCCCCAACAGTTCACAAGCTACTGGAAGCATTCCATTGATCCATGGAAGTCCTCAATCACTTCAAAATGTCGGAGTAGGTCTTCTAAAAGACCCTTCTTTAATGGGTACTTTTGCCCTCCCGCCTCCGAGTAATCTGGCGGAAGTGGCAACAGTAGAAATCTGTCACATGATATCTTCTACATCATCAAAGATTAAGAAGAACTCTGACCATTTTGATAGTGTGGATCATTGCGAGTTGTTGCCCCCAAGCCCCATAGAATCTTTGTAGCAATCAATTTTCTGGGCCTGGGTGGTGAACCCAAATCAACACTCAGCAATTGTTTGGATAGATAGGCCTCTAGAGTATGGTACCTCTTCTGATCCTTGGTCTCGTATACATTCTACAGACAAAGGAATCATTCAGTCGATGATGATAGGAGAGACGCAATGGGAAGATTACCACCATCATTCCCACCTTCAAGATAACTGTAGTGGCCAATCTAGGGTGTTAGATTAGAATAGATTTATTATCAACCAAGGTAAGTAAACTTCAAGGCATGTGTCTAAAGTCTATAGACATAAAGGATTCCTAACTAAGTGTTTGTTGTGATAGGCTACAATACTTCTTTACAGAAGGTTAAGATATGTTTCCTCTCACCTTAACACGCAGATCACCTAAGTTATCTAACTTTCCTAAGGATACAGGCGATTGCTAGACTGAGATTTTAATCCCCTTACAAGGATGCTATGCACAAAAGCTCTGTCTAGTTAACACTGAAGCATTCATGAAAAATCAAAAGCACACTAAATTTTAAATGCATAAAAATAGAGTCTATGGAGATGCTTTAAAATATAACGATGGATCAAAACTCTTACAAGATATGGTTCAATGATCTAACGATAAAATCTTCAAGCTATCACCATAAATACCATTTGTGAGAATTTTTAATGAAATCAACAAAGTCATAAACATGGAAATAACATTAAACACTATGCATTCTATTCAAATTAAAAAATTTCTAAGGAAACGAAATTAACAGTATACCAATCCACGCAGGGCCCGTCCACGTTTCAATGGTATACTGAAATAAACTCAAGCAATGAGAGTATTAATGCATAGACACTGCTGGAGTAAAATCGTAACTATATTCAAGTACTGAAGATTGCAATCAGATACAGGAGTTCAGTTCTCAAACGATACACAGAGATAATAATCGTAACTGTCCTTTGAAAACAAAATAATACTAGTCTTTATCTTCCTCCCTATCTGAATCGAATGTACATTCATTAAGTAGATGTTTCTGCTTTTACAATGGAGTGATTTTTGGTCATTTCTAATCTAAAACGATTTAAAAAAAAAAACAAAACGAAACCGGTTTGGGAAACCATGGCTTTTACTACCTTTGTAACCAAAAGGTTGGGGTTTGACCAACGCTGACCGCATAACCAGGAGCTTTTGATTTGCTGTAAAATCGATTTTTCTCCATGCATGTACATTCCAGGTCACATTCCTATCCATTGCTTTGGCTTGCCTGTCATGCCATGTGTCAGATGATAAACCATTTACAGGATGTTATGACTTCCTGTAATATTTTTGTTGAAAATTCCTAATTTCTAACATAAAAATTCATAAATTAACTTTAATGCAAACTAACAACTATAATGCTATTAACTAATCAATTTCGATGGATATAAAGGGGTCTGTTAGCTTCCTGTTGCAACAGGTTATTCATATTTCATGATTGACATTTTACAGGCCAAATATGTCGTACTTTTCATGCTGCAATGCTCCATATTTGCTTAACAGTCTCCAAACGAAGAAGGCTACTTCAAGTTCATTCAATTTCCTTCCAAATTTTGTAAAGTTATCCCGGTATCACCAATTTTTCAGTTAAAGGGAGGTTCAAACAACCTAATCTTGGTCTCCCTAGGTTTAAATTTCCTGTTTTAGAATGTATATAATGCAAATCTATCCAAACAGCTTAATCTTGGCAGATTCTTAGATAGGTAGAGAAGCAGAGGAGCCCAACAGCTTAATCTGGGCCCTTGGAAGAAATAGGGTAGTATGTAGATAGGAAAGCATCAAAAGAAAAATGAATGATGGATTTGCAAGTCTAAGTGCACCCAAATCAAAAGAAGAAAAAATGCTAGGTAAGTAGGCTGGGTAGGTAGTTCTGAGGTTGTTGAATCGCAATTGCTGATCAGTTCCAGACTTTCAGGTGTCATCTCATTCAGGACACAATCAACAAGAAATTCTGTGCGAGAAGCTCAAAAGAGGTATAACTAACTCCCCTTCTCTGCTTTCCCCAATCATTAACTAACTTCCCCAAAAGAGGTCAAGATCTGCTTGACGCCTCTTAAGTTCCATCATTTTCATAACACCAGCTTGATAAAAATCTGCTTTACTCAAAGTTGTTCCATACTTTCTCTAAAGAATGGTCCTACCCCCTTGTAATAGCCTAAGGTCTTTTGAACTTAGCGCTTTCTTACCACCTCCATATTAACCACTAACATTATTATTTAGCTCCCTATTCTTCCCGTCCCCCTATTAATATTAAGTAAATTTCCCCTATGTAATATCCCTCCCCCTGGTTGAAAATAACCATAAGCACCCCTGGGAATTTCTCAGTTTACCTGAAACTTAGCAAGAACCCTTAACCTTCAAACCATCTCCCATATACAATGTACTCCTTCCAGAGTATAAAATCCCTCTCAGGTAATCGGACCCCTTCCGAAACCTCAAAATGCCCTTCGCACCCACCTACTTGCTCTTTTCGACCAAAACTTACACTCCGCAGAACCTTAAAGCCAGATCGCTCGCACGATCGCACTTTCCTCTCCATGGAAGTAATGACCCATCCGTCACCACCCAACGCGATATCACGATATCGGCGGTCAGCGGTCGCAAGCGCCAAATTCCCAACTCAAGCACCCTTCGTTCCCCACCGATGCGATATTGTGATCGCATCGGAGCTAGTTCATCGCATTACCTCCAATATTAGCACCTCACCATGTCATTCTGTACCAGGGACCCACCACAGCTGACGTCATCCGCCGTGCAGCTGACGTCATGCTGACGTCAGCAGAAAGAAAGCCGAAACTTCGCGCAGGAAGAAAAATCGCACTTCGGAGCTCCAGAACAAGAAACAGAGGTAGTTTTCGATGCGCGCGCTACGGGAAATAGGCCGTTTCAAGGAATATTCGGGGAATCTTTTGATTTCTTAGTCCCTTGTGCGCCGAAAAGCCCGAAAATCGCCCGATCGTGCCAAAGTGATCCGGTTTAAAGACAGCAGCAGATCAATGACAAAGTTTAAAGTGTATCAGATCAAATCATTAGGCATCAAGCGTGTCAAAGAGTATCAGTCGACGGCGGAAGCCATCAATGTAGCGGCAAAGAGTATCAGTGAAAATCTTGAGTAGCGGCCCGAAGCAGGAGAACATTTAATACCTTCCAGCAGATTCATAGAAAGAGGGCGAAGCCACTTGAAGCCCTCAAATCATAATTATTGCACATTTAACTCACACCAGAGCAGAACTGCAGTTCCCAAAGCGCAATCATTCCAGCAGCACCGCATCTAGCCCCCAAGGGCCACATTGTCACCTTTTCCGATTCAGCTGCCCCTAGCGCAACCAAAAAGATTTACTTGCATTTAATTGCAACAACACTTAGATTTTTGAAGAGTTTTCTAGCAGACCTGTTTAGGTCAATTGTAATGATGTCTTTCCGATATTTTGCTTATAAATACCACCTTGAACAATGTTGTGAGGGGTTGGTTGGTTGGTAGTAGTAGTTGGTTAGTTTTCTTTCCAGTATTTTCTCCGAGTAGAGACCCGCACTGTAACTGTCATAATTTCCATAATCAAAGATTGCTGAAAGCATGGATTGCGAAACTACTTGATGTTTTCTCTTGGCCAAGGAATGATTATGGAATTCCTGTGCTTCTACATGATTCAATAAGTGTTTCTCTCCTCTGTTTACTTTATGTTTTTACCACTGTTCCACCTTCTAAATTGCAGGAAAGAAGAATAGCTTAAGATTTGTTCCATGACACCTTATGTTCAATTTCTACATTTCTCGATGTTTTCTTCAGAGATAGCTATGAGCATGTATACTTAAATGATATTGTTTACGCTGTTTCTTTCACATATGAATACATGTTTAGGAATTCTTAATTGCTCCTAGATCCCATTCATCCATTTCTCCTCTTTTTTGAGCATGATGAAATGATTCTCCTTTTCCTTTCATCCCTGATTTTCCTACCATACTTTCAACTGATTGATAATTGTATCCTGTGTAGTTATCCCGCTCCGTATCCCCTTGTAACCAAGAAAACGCAAGAAAGCCTCAATCCGTGACTCCATGCCCAATGGTTCGAAACTTATCACACCTTACCTTTCCTCTTTGTCCGAGAATCCTACCTTCCATCCAATCACAAATAACACTCCCTTGAAGCAAGAAAGCTAGCCTAAAATCATCAACAAAAGTTGAATCATAAAGAGAGAGCCCTCTCCGATTGCAGGTGGGCTAGAACCTGCAATCCAAAGATTGGTTTGTGGTTAGCTTGGCCGTATCCCTATTAGGAGCCTAGGGACAACCTGAGTGATAACATAATGGCGACTCCGCTGGGGAACCTCCTCAGATAAATTCATTAAACCAATCTGCAACTCTACAGAGGAAGAAACCGACTTGTAAAACCCTCGGTCGACCTGTACCTGTGTACTCCACTGGGGATTCAAGCGCTTTGTTCATTTTTGTAAACCCCACTGGAGAAAGTGCTCCTGTTCTTCAGAGTTTGTTACGCTTAGTTCTAGTCTTTAATGGTGGACAGAGATCAGGCATTTCAAAGTCTAGGCATCCACCTGGCGACTCCACTTCAATTTCAATCAAAGGCTCCACTGAGGAACGAACTAATTTTACAGCCAAGTACTCCATGTCCCCAAGTATTAACAGTGAGAGAGAATGACCGAGTTCTGGGAGGATCTTCCATTTGATGAAGCTTTAGATGAATGCAGAGAAATTTTATCAGAGTTTGAGCTTAATGAAGAATTTTTTAGAGCAGTATTGTCAAAAATACCAGGCGGCCAGAATAACTTTTCCTTGAGTTAGTTGTTGAAAAATATGAGAATGAAATTGAACTCTTGGAAGCTCAGATACAATCGTATAATTTCCGCGACCCTAGAAAATTTTACCAAAATCTTCCTTCCCCAGTCCACAGGGAAATAGTGCTATCTCCTGAATTACAGTTTGAGTATGATCTGGGTTTCAAGGCAAAGACAAAAGGACTAGCTGCTAGGCTCATGACCGAAGATGCAACTACTCCATCTGACCAAGAAGACCCGGAATCATGCCGAAGTATCCCTTCTCCAACTCAGGAGGAAATACTATTACCTGCTGACTTACAGATTCTGTATGATTCTATTTTCAAGACAAAGACAGAGGGACTAGCTGCTAGGCTTACTACCGAAGATGCAACTACTCCATCTGACCAAGAATACCCAGAATCATGCCGAAGTCTTCCTTCCCCAACTCAGGAGGAAATACTACTGCCTGCTGACTTACAGACTCTGTATGATTCTATTGTCAAGACAGAGACAGAAGGGTCAGCTGCCAGGCTTACCACCGAGGACGCAGCCGCTCCATCTGACCAAGAAGACCCAAAAGAAGTTCTCTCACATGATGATTTTATTGATCCCATTGCAGACTACATGGAACTTCTGCTTGACCCAAGTTCTTTAGGATGCTTTCTCAGTGAAGACCAAATACATCAACAGCAACAGTTATGTGCCACAACTTTGATTATGAGGGCATATACCCGAATGATGCTTTTACGTTCAGAGACCATCCGTCAGCAAGTTCATCTTGTTTTTCAGTTGCTTAAGTGGCTGCACTAGTTGTTTGATCTCACCTAACGGTAAAGTAAATGCTGGTTAGGGTAGGTAGGTAGGAGAAATAAGGAAGCCGGAGAAAACAATTTTGCAGAAGACAGCCAACTAAAGACCAAGGCGTTCTGACCTGCTGTTCTTGAATTCTCGCAAGGAGAAGCCATCCCCAAGTGGAGCCACTATTAGCTTCCTGCTGCAGCAGGTTATTCATATTTCAATATTGACATTTTACAGGCCAAATATGTCGAACTTTGCATGCTGCAATGCTCCATATTTGCTCAACAGTCTCCAAGCGAAGAAGGCTACTTCAAGTTCATTCAATTGCCTTCCAAATTTTGGAAAGTTATCCCATTATCGCCAATTTTCAGTTAAAGGGAGGTCCAAACAGCTTAATCTTGGTCTCCCTAGGTTTAAATTTCCTGTTTTAGAATGTAGAGAATGCAAATCTGTCCAAACAGCTTAATCTTGGCAGATTCTTAGATAGGTAGAGAAGCAGAGGAGCCCAACAGCTTAATCTGGGCCCTTGGAAGAAATAAGGGTAGTATGTAGATAGGAAAGCATCAAAATAAAAATGGAATGATGGGTTTGCAAGTCTAAGTGCACCCCCAAACAAAAGAAGAAAAAATGCTAGGCAAGTAGGCTGGGTAGGTAGTTCTGAGGTTGTTGAATTGCTGACCAGTTCCAGGTTTTCAGGTATCATATCATGCAGAACATAATGAGCAAGGATTTGTAAGCAAAAAGGCTCAAAAGAGGTATAACTGACTCCCCTTCTCTATTTTCCCCAATAATTAACTAACTTCCCCAAAAGAGGTCAAGATCTGCTTGACACCTCTTAAGTTCATCATCTCCATAACTTTGGCTTGAGTAAAGATCTGCTCTACTCAAAGTTGTTCCATACTCCCAAACTATGGTCCTACCCCCTTGCAACAGCCCAAGTTCTCCCGAACTTAGCACTTTCTTACCATCTCCATATTAACCACTAACATTATTATTTAGCTCCCTATTCTTCCTGTCCCCTTATTAATATTATGTAAAATTCCCCTATGTAATATTCCCCCCCCCCCGGTTGAAAAATAACCATAAGTACTCCCGGGAATTGTTCAGTTTATCAGAAACTAAGCAAGAACCCTTGACCTCCAAAACCACCTTCCAGATATGATGGACTCCTTCCAAAGTATAAAATCCCTCCGAGGTAATTGGACACCTTCCGAAACCTCAAATGACCTTCACACCCACTTACTTTCTCTTTCCTCCTCAAAGCCGTTTTCGCATCGCACTTTCGCAGTCTCATCATCACGCAAATCATCACCCATCTGTTTCCCGCCGATGCGATGTTGCGATATCGGCGATCACAAACGCCGAGTGTCCAATCCATTCACCCCTCGTCTCCGCCGATGCGATATAGCTGATATCGCAGATCGACAGTCGCAAGCGCCAAGTCTCCAAACCAATTCCCCCTCGTTCCCCGCCGACGCGATATCACGATATCGCATCGGAGTTTCTTCACCATAGTACATCCAGTATCTCACCACGTCACTCTGTACCAGGGACCCACAGCTGACGTCATCCACCGTACAGCCGACGCCATGCTTACGTCAGCAGCCAGAAAGCCGAAAAAAACTTCGCGCAGGAAGAAAAATCACACTTCGGAGCTCCAGATCAAGAGACGGAGGCAGTTTCCGATGCGCGAATAGCGCAAAGCGCTATTCGCACATCACTATGGGAAATTGGCCATTTCGAGGAATCTTCAGGGAATCTTCTGATTTCCGAGCCCATTGCGCGTCGAAAAAAGCCCGAAAATCACCCGATCGTGCCAAAAGATCCAATTTAAAGACAACAGCAGATCAATCACTGAGTTTAAATTGTATAATATCAAATCAGTAGGCATCAAGCATGTCAAAGAGTATCAGTCGATGGCGGAAGCCATCAATGTAGCGGCAAAGTGTATCAGGGAATATTTTGAGCAGCGGCCCAAAGCAAGAGAGAATTGAATATCTTCAAGCAGATTCATAGAAGGAGGGCGAAACCACTTGAAGCTCTCAAATCATAATTATTGCACATTCAATTCACACCGGAGCCGAAGTTTAGTCACCAAAGCACAATCATTCAGCAGCACCGCATCTTGTCCCCAAGGGCCACCTCGTCACCTGTTCCGATCCAGCTGCCCCCAGCACAGCCAAAAAGATTTACTTGCATTTAATTTCAGTAGCATTTAGATTTCTGAAGAGTTCTAAGTAGACCTGTCAAGGTCATTTGTAATGATGTCTTTCCGATATTTTGTTTATAAATACCACCCTAAGCAATGTTGTGATGGGTTGGTTGGTTGGTAGTAGTTGTTGGTCAGTCTTCTTTCCAGCATTTTCTCTGACCAAAGACTCGCACTGTAACTGTCATAATTTTCCATAATCAAAGATTGCTGAAAGCATGGATTGCGAAACAACTTGATGTTTTCTCTTGGCCAAGGAATGATCACGGAATTCCTGTGCTTCTACATGATCCAATAAGTGTTCCTCTCCCCTTTTTTATTTTATGTTTTTTACCATCTTTACGCCTTTCTAAATCGCAGAAAAAAAAGAATAGCTTAAGATTTGTTCCAATACACCTTAAGTTCAATTTCTGCGTTTTTCAATGTTTTCTTCAGAAACAGTTATGAGCTTGTATTCTTAAATGATCTGGTTTACGCAGTTTCTTTCACATA
>APFE030324656.1:228262-367635 GCA_000404065.3 Pinus taeda | reverse complement strand
TTTCCCGTCCCCCTATTAATATTAAGTAAATTTCCCCTACGTAATATCCCTCCCCCTGGTTGAAAATAACCATAAGAACCCCCGGGAATTGCTCAGTTTACCTAAAACTTAGCAAGAACCCTTGACCTTCAAACCATCTCCCAGATACAATGGACTCCTTCCATAGTATAAAATCCCTCTCAGGTAATCGGACCCCTTCCGAAACCTCAAAATGCCCTTCGCACCCACCTACTTGCTCTTTCCGACCAAAACTTACACTCCGCAGAACCTTAAAGCCAGATCGCATCGCAAGATCGCACTTTCCTTTCCATGCAAGTAATGACCCATCCGTCACCACCCGACGCGATATCGGCGGTCGGCGGTCGCAAGCGCCAAATGCCCAACTCAACCCCCCCCCATCCCCCGCCGATGCGATATTGCGATCGCATCGGAGCTAATTCATCGCATTACCTCCTATATCAGCACCTCGCCATGTCATTCTGTACTAGGGACCCACCACAGCTGACGTCATCTGCCGTACAGCCGACGTCATGCTGACGTCAGCAGCCAGAAAGCTGAAACTTCGCGCAGGAAGAAAAATCGCACTTCGGAGCTCCAGAACAAGAAACAGAGGTTGTTTTCGATGCGCTAATCGCGCATTGCTACAGGAAATAGGCCGTTTCGAGGAATCTTCGAGGAATCTTTTGATTTCTTAGCCCCTTGTGAGCCGAAAAGCCCGAAAATCGCCCGATCATGCCAAAATGATCCGGTTTAAAGACAGCATCAGATCAATGACAGAGTTTAAAGTGTATCAGATCAAATCATCAGGCATCAAGCGTGTCAAAGAGTATTAGTCGATGGCGGAAGCCATCAATGTAGCGGCAAAGAGTATCAGTGAAAATCTTGAGTAGCGGCCCGAAGCAGGAGAACATTTAATACCTTCCAGCAGATTCATAGAAAGAGGGCGAAGCCACTTGAAGCTCTCAAATCATAATTATTGCACATTTAACTCACACCAGAGCAGAAATGCAGTTCCCAAAGCACAATCATTCCAGCAGCACCGCATCTAGCCCCCAAGGGCCACCTTGTCACCTTTTCCGATTCAGCTGCCCTTAGTGCAGCCAAAAAGAATTACTTGCATTTAATTCCAGCAACACTTAGATTTTTGAAGAGTTTTCTAGTAGACCTGTTTAGGTCAGTTGTAATGATGTCTTTATGATATTTTGCTTATAAATACCACCCTGAACAATGTTGTGAGGGGTTGGTTGGTTGGTAGTAGTAGTTGGTCAGTCTCTTTTCCAGCTTTTTCTCCGAGCAGAGACTCGCACTGTAACTTTCATAATTTCCATAATCAAAGATTGCTGAAAGCATGGATTGCAAAACTACTTGATGTTTTCTCTTGGCCAAGGAATGATTACAAAATTCTTGTGCTTCTACATGATCCAATAAGTGTTTCTCTCCTCTGTTTACTTTTATGTTTTTTACCACCGTTCCGCCTTCCAAATTGCAGGAAAAAAGAATAGCTTAAGATTTGTTTCATTACACCTTAAGTTCAATTTCTGTATTTCTCGATGTTTTCTTCAGGAATAGCTATGAGCATGTATACTTAAATGATCTTGTTTACGCTGTTTCTTTCACATATGAATGCATGTTTAGGAATTCTTAATTGCTCTTAGATCCCATTCATCCATTTCTCCTCTTTTTTCAGCATGATGAAATGATTCTCCTTTTCCTTTTATCCCTAATTTTCCTACCATACTTTCAGCTGATTGATAATTGTATCCGGTGTGGCTATCCCGCTCCGTATCCCCTTGTGACCAAGAAAACGCAAGAAAGCCTCAATCTGTGACTCCATGCCCAATGGTTCGAAACTTATCACACCTTACCTTGCCTCTTTGTTCGAGAATCCTACCTTCCATCCAATCATAAACAACACTCCCTTGAAGCCAGAAAGCTAGCCTAAAATCATCAACAAAAGTTGAATCATAAAGAGAGAGCCCTCTCCGATTGCAGGTTGGCTAGAACCTGCAATCCAAAGATTGGTTTGTGGTTACCTCGGCCGTATCCCTATTAGGAGCCTAGGGACAACCTGAGTGATAACATAATGGTGACTCTGCTGGGGAGCTCCTCAGATAAATTCATTAAACCAGTCTGCAGCTTTACAGAGGAAGAAACCGACTTGTGAAAGGCTCGGTCGACTTGTGTTGTTGCATTTTTTAGAAAATTTCCAAAGATATATTAGAAGCTGGCTCCTAAGAAACAAATGCGTAATACATGATCAAATCCTGACCCAAACAACCCACCCGTCATTGAAAATCCAAATCTAATTCCCAAAATCATCAGAAAGCAGAAACAAAAAGATTGCCAAACTCCTGTTAATCCTGAAACAGTTCAGCCAATCGTTGTACCAACCCCTGTCAAAGTTTTATTCCGGTCGACCACAAGTTCCCCTGGCTCATCACCCCCTTCTCCAAGTAGCTCCTCTATACCTCTATCCCATATCCCTACCACCTCTACTACTCCTTCTTCCCCTGTTATCCTTGTAATCCCTGTCGCCTTAGGTGTTCTGCTCATCCCCGTCATCATGGCTAGATATGCACCATTACAATTACCTGCTAATCCCGGGGCTATGCCTCAGGACTACTAATCAAAAATCACTTATTTCGATGGCACAACCTCCTGCACCACCCTACAACATACAAAGAAAATGCAGGATTATTTCGAGAGTTATGAGATAGATGATGAGAGTGTAAGAATGAAGATCTTTGTCCAAAGTTTGACCGATGATGTCAGAACCTGGTTTAGGGCACTTCCACCTAATTCTATACTAAACCCAGAAGCCTTATATCAGACTTTCATTAACAGATGGGAGAAAAAGAAGGAACCCCTGTACATACTATCCGAATATGATACTATCAAGAGAGGACCTGGGGAAGCTGTTCTGGTTTACTGCGCCAGATTTAACAATGTTTACAACGCAATACCACCAAATTTAAGACCTCCACCTGACATTGCATTATACAAATTCCCGGATGGTTTTGATGCCGAGATGGCGTATCAATTAAGGGAAATAGCCCCTCAAAGCCTTGCATAAATGCAAGACGCTGCAGTGAGCGTGGAAGCAAATCTAATCGCTAAAAGGAACAAAACCAGAACTGAGAGAAGAACCACTTTCAAAGAAGAACCCTCCTCTTTCGAGCAGAAGCTATATGCGGTCGTTAGTTCCATGAACAGGCTGGGAGACAAATTAAACAATGTTGAGAGGAAAAATTCATGGGAAGGTCAACAGCCCAATGCCACAAGGAACCCAAACTTCAGAAAGACCCAAAACTTGAACGTAGGTAGGGCCAGTCAGGATCACGACATTAGATCTCCTTTTCAAGAAAAATATGCTGAGGCATCTACATCCGTTGAGCCCACAGACGGGACCCTAATGAACCTGGTTGATTCAGAAAACGAACAGCAAACCTTCCTCACGGAAGAAAACCGACCATACCTTGATACAGAACAATTCCGCACCAAATCGGGTGAGTCCTTTGACTTTAAACAAGGATATGACACTGCTATATACGAGGTACATAAGCAATACAAACTAAGAACACGAACTGTCAATGTTTTTCCACCTAGCAAAGCAAAAGATAGCAAACAACCCAACAAAGCTAAATGGAAGATCACTAACAGCCAACCAGCTGACAGCCATGTCCCAAATCCTCATCAGGTTATTGTGGAAGATGTAACAGATACACATGGTTCTATTGAGCAACTTCTGCCCACCTCCCATCCGGAAAAAGATCTGAAGAGCATTCCCGATAATCTTCCCAGAACAGAGATACCACATATGGTCATACATCGTGATACTGACGCTCCAAAAGAAAATATAGAGAGTATGCCTAAAAAAGAAAAGTTCACCACTGTCAATGCCCGAAACCCAGTGGAAAAACCGTTCAGTTTAGAAATAGAAATTGGAAAACTCAAGATCTCC
Organism: Pinus taeda; assembly: GCA_000404065.3. Taxonomy (NCBI): domain Eukaryota; kingdom Viridiplantae; phylum Streptophyta; class Pinopsida; order Pinales; family Pinaceae; genus Pinus; species Pinus taeda. The sequence continues at coordinate 363,674 of APFE030324656.1, read as the reverse complement.
ATTCACCTCTCAGAACTGGCTAAGCATGATGTATATAGACAACAAATTCAAAAATAACTTCAATTGCCGGAAGTTAGGGATGATGTGAACGTTTTAGATGATACCCCTGAACTACTGTTCGGACCAGAAGTTGACGGAAAAACAACATACGGACCTGTTCCGCCGTTCTATGTCAGCCTGCACATACACGACAAGATACTGCACAATGCTATGTTCGACTCAGGTGCCTCACATAACCTCATGCCCAAAGCTGTAATGGAAAGGTTGAATCTCGATGTCACCAGACCTTACAAAGATCTGTATTCGTTTGATTCAAGTCAGGTCAAATGTCTAGGCCTAAGCAAAGACCTTTGTGTCTCCCTAGTCCAATTTCCCAACAAGACAATCTTAATGGACGTAGTAGTTGCTGACATTCCCACAAAATATGATATGCTTCTATCCAGGTCGTGGGGAGCAAAATTGCAAGGATCCCTGCAACTCGACCTCTCTTACGCCACCATATCTGTCTTTGGGCAACCGAAGAGACTTTATAGGGAAACATTAATGAAGTATGTGGTAAGTAGTGAGGAGAAACCCCAAAATTTTCCAATATACTCAATCCATTCTGATATGGATTCTTTTATTTTATTTAATGATGACACAAGCCCTCCAACTCATGACAAGCCGTCATCTCTGGAGCAAGGAACCAATGTCAACGAGAGATTAGTTGCCAATACCCATGAAATTGTCCTAACAGCCCAGGCAACCAACACAGGACAAGAAGAAAATCCCGAAACATAAATTGCCAGCTCACCTGCTCCACATACCACTCAAATTCCCAATGCACACCTTGGACGAGAAGCCACATGGTATTTAGAGTTTGATGGTGCAGTTAACAAGTTAGGAGTAGGGCCTGGAGTGTGGATTTACAATACTCACGAGAATCACGCACAAGGCCATGCCTATAGACTCAATTTTAGATGTACAAACTCCCTTTTATGTTTGTTGAACAGGTCCATCTAATGTTGGTGCTAGTAACATGGTCTTCTGAACAGGTCCCATTGCATAGTGCTTAAACAGGTCCCTCTGATTAGAACAAAGACAAAAACAACTTCTTTATTGAAATACTGAAGTGCTGAAACAAACTCTTTGAGAATTTACAATGAAGAGATAAACTCTTTGAAAATTTACAGTGAGGAGATGAGATGAAAAAAAAAAAAATGTTGATGCTTCTCCCCCACTAAAGCTTTGACTTGTCCTCAAGTCATTATTAAATCGATGAATCAATAGGAAACAAAAAGAACAAGGAATTCTTACCAGCCAAAGAATTGGTTTTCAAGTAAGAATTCTGGGTTAGAGTGTGCCAGAGTCTGGTTTTCCATCTAAACCATTATTATTATGATTATTATTATTATTTTTTTTTAATTTCTAAATGGAAATGAAATGAACTAAGGTAGAGATACTACAGCTGAAGGATGTAATATCTCAACCTCCCTTTGCTGAGATATAGTTTGAAGAAAATCCTCCTTGGTGATGGGCTTATGATAGAGTTTCAACCTATGGCCATTGACAAGAAAGGGGTGACCTTCTCCATCAATGGTAATAAGCTGGACTGATCCATTCTCATAAACTTGAACTATTTCATATGGGCCCATCCAATGTGTGGTAAATTTGGCTTTATGATCTTTGAATTTAGAGTCAAAGAGTAAAGCCCAGTCTCCTTCTTTGAACTGTTTCTTCTTAATATGTGCATCATGCCACTGCTTCCTTTGTTTTTGCATGAGGAGTGTTGTCTCCTCTGCTTGCTGCCTCATTTCATCCAGCTGGTTCAACTGTTGAATTCTTTCTTGTTGTGCTTCATTAAGATCAATCCCAAATCTGCAGCCATCTTAAAAGTATGTATTTGAAACTCAATAGGAAGCATTACCTCTTTGCCATACACCAACTGATATGGTGTAAATCCTGTAGTATTCTTCCACGTGATTCTATAAGCCCAGAGTGCATCTTTGAGCTTCTCCTCCCAATTTTTTCTGTTCATTGCTACGGTCTTAGTGATGATTCCTTCCAATGCTTTATTTGTGGATTCCACTTGGCCATTGGCCTGTGGATGGTAAGGTGTACTTCTTCTGTGCTTGATTTGATATTTTTCGGCGATGTCCTTAACTAAGTTTGAAGTAAACTGAGTACCTTGATCTGTTACTATCTCCCTTGGTACCCCATACCTTACAAAAATTTCTTCAAAAAGGAAGTTTACCACTGTTTGTTTAGTTGCTCGGACTAGTACTTTGGCCTCAGCCCATTTTTTCACATAATCAGTACATACTAGGATGTACTTCTTACCATTGGAAGTTGGATTGATGGGTCCTATGAAATCTAGAGCCCATTTTTCAAATGGCTCTAGGTGTACTTGAGGCTGAAGTGGCATCTCATCTGTAGCTGTTGGCCTACCCATTCTTTGACAACTATCACAACTCTTCACGTACTTCTTGGAATCCTCGAAAATAGATGGCCAGTAGTACCCAAGACTAAGGATCTTGAATGTTGTTCGTTTAGCTGCGAAATGCCCACCACATGGTTCATCATGGCAATATTTTAAAATATCAATTATTTCATCATTTCTTACACATCGTCTAATAATCATACCATAACCAGTGTAAAATAAATCACCATTAACCCATGAGTATTGAGCACTTTGTTTGATCAGCCTCTTCTTTTCCTTTGGAGTAAAAGATGGAGGTGTTCTTCCTGTGGAAAAGTAATTGGCCAAGTCAGCATACCAAGGATTCACTATTGAAATTTCAAATAAATTTTCATCTGGAAAGAATCTTCAACTGGAACAACCTCACCTTGATTTTGCAGTCTAGAAAGAAAATCTGCCACCTGATTCTCCTTACTTGGTCTATCTAACACTGTGATGTTAAATTCCTATAACAATAACAACTATCTGGTAACTCTGCCACTAGTTACTGGTTTATTCATTAAATTCTTAATGGCAGAATGGTCAATATGTACAAAAACCTCATAACCAATTATATAATGTCAGAATTTATTCACAGCATGTATGGCTGCAAGCATTTCTTTTTCTATGATTGTGTAGTTTAATTCTGCAGGTGTTAGATTTTTGTTAATGAAATAGATGGCATAATGACAAGACTCCTCTTTTTGGCCTAATGAGGCACCTATTGCAGTATTAGATGCATCTGTAAAGATGTGAAATGGTAGGTTCCAGTTAGGTCCTTTTAAGACTGGTGTGGTTGATAACTTTCCTTTGGGTGTTTCAAATGCTTGCTGACAATTATCATTCCAGTTGAAAGGTGCATCTTTGGCTAGAAGCTTAAACAAAGGTAAAGCTATTCTACTAAAATGCTCAACAAATCTTCTGTAATAACTTGCATATCCAAGAAAACTTCTTACCTCTTTTTGAGTCTTTGGAATTGGCAAATCGACAATGATTTGGATTTTTGATGGATCAACTTTAATGCCGTGAGAAGAAATATAGTGTCCTAATACTATCCCTTCATTTAACATCATAAAACATTTTTCGTTGCTCAGGGACAGATTAGCTTCAATACATCTCTTCAAAACTTTTTCAAGATTCGTTAATGCATGCTCAAATGAATCACCATACACTGAAAAATCATCCATATAAACTTCAACACAATCATGAACTAAATCAACAAAAATAGCTAATACAGCTCTCTGAAATGTAGCTGGAGCATTGCAAAGTCCAAATGGCAAAACATTATAAGCATAAGTTCCCCAAGGACAAGTAAAAGTGGTTTTGTCCTGGTCCTCTAAGGCTATCCTGATTTGGTTGTAGCCACTCAAACCATCAAGAAAAGAGAATGATGATTTCCCAGCTAATGTGTCTAGCACTTGGTCAATAAATGGTAGTGGGAAATAATCTTTGAGGGTTGCTTTGTTCAATTGTTTGTAGTCAACACAAATCCTCCACTTACCATTTTTCTTGGGCACTACTACCAATGGGGATACCCACTGACTGTCAGAGATAGGATAGATAAAATTGACTTTTAACAGTTTTTGTAGTTCCTCTCTAACAATATCCTGAAGCATGGGGTTCATTCGTCTCTGTGGTTACCTCACTGGTTTGATATTGCTATCTGTATAAATATGGTGAGTGCATGTTTTAGGGTGGATTCCGTGCATATCGGTGTAGTCCCAAGCAAATGCTTTCTGGTATTTTCTCAATAATTTAATCAATTTCTCTTCCTGAGATGAGTCTAGGTGAGTGCCAATATTCAAAGTTTTTCCTGGACTAATCTCTATGGTCTTACTCTGTGTGTTTGTGATGGATTGGATAGGAAAAATGTTGTGAAATTTTGTTTGCAAAGAATGAATGGTGCATGTTTCCTGAAAATTTTGTGCCAAAAGTTCATCTGCAGCATGGTATTGGTCATTCCTCAATTCTTCAGAAACATCAGGTTGAGAAAGGAACAATTCTACCAAATCATCATTATTATGTTCTTGAAAATCATAGATTTGGTTGATGCTGAAAACAGATTGAACTTCTACCTTATCATTGTATTTATCATCAAGCCATAAATTATGTGCTACTGCTGGTGATTGTGCTGATGGGTAAAGAGTGAGTTGTTTTCTTTCAGTTCCTCGTGAAATGATCATGTTACCTGATATACATCCTATGAATGCATCAGCAGTTGCTAACCATGGTCTACCAAGGATGATAGGGTGTCCTCCTAAATTGGATTTTGGCTGAAGAACAAAAAAGTCCACTAGATACTCCCAAGAGTCCAGTGAAACAATTATGTCCTCCAAAATCCCTTCAGGAATCACTTTAGACCTATCAGCGAGTTATAGAACAATTTTTGTGTGCTGCAAGTTTGTGAGTTGGAGTGCTTTCATGGTTTCAAGAGTCATCACATTTATTGCGGCCCCAAGATGAATTAAGGTGTTTGGAATATGTATGTTGTTAATGATTGTAGTGACTCTGGGAATACCAGGATCAACATGCTTTTCCATTGAAATAGTGTTTGTCATAAGGCCAGCTAAATGTCCAATCACATCAATGGGTTGTGGATCAACTCTTTTCCTAGTAGGCTTCTTAAGGCACAGTTCTTTGATGGCTTTAGTATATATGGGAATGTATTTTATGGCTTGTAGTAGTGGAATTTTTAAATAGACATTGTTTAGCTCATCTAAAACATCAAACTGTGGTATAGACATGGGAAGTTTTGTTTGGACCAATTGGTCTGGAAAAGGTGGTGGATGCAATGGTTTCATTTGTTTGTGTTTGATGTCATCATTTGGTTTCCTTTGAATGAGAGTTTCATTTTCATTTTCTTCGTTGTCTCCTTGTTTTTCAACTGCTGGAGATTCTTTGTGAAGTACCTTACCAGGCCTCAAATTGATATTTTGCAAGGGTAATCTGGGATATGAGGGTCCCTCATCTACATTGTAAGCTGGTCTCTCTGCTCTGTTATTTGGATTTGGTACAGGTTGAGCAAGGATTTGAGTAGGTCTAGGAGGTTGTGGGTTAGATGGAAGTTGTAATTATGGTGGATTTATTGGTGGAGTAGGCAATGCTTGTTGAGTGGGTTGGGGTTGATGTGGGTCAACAACTTGCTGCTGAGGATATTGCTGATATGATTGAGGATATGGCGAATATGGCTGATGGTATTGTTGATATGGCTGCGAATATGGTTGGTATGGTTGAGGGTATGGTTGATATTGTTGAGAGTATTGCTGAGATGGTCTCCATTGTTGTTGTGGTAACCTTGGTGCTACCATGGCATGGGTACATTCCATGAATTCTGAGCATACATCGGATCATGTGCAGGAAATTGTAAATTCTGGTTTGGGAACATACCTTGAGGTGGAGGTCTTGGCTGCCATGGTCTCTTTGCGCCCATAAAATACACATTCTCCATATATATATTGGCTGCCACATTACAATTCTGCAAAACCTTGACTTTAGAGCAATGAAATATATCATGATTTTCAGTACAAAAGGCACAAACTTGAATGTTTTCTAATGGGCAATCTTTTAAGGCATGCTTCTTTTGGAATTTTGGACAAAAGATAGCCATCATTTGATATCCTCCTCTTGTCTTTTCTTAGCTTTAAGAGTGTCAATTTGGGTCCCTAATGTAATCAACAATCTGTTTTGAATTCCTCTAGCAGATTTCCTATTTCAGCTCGTGTGACACTAGCTGAAGCAGATTTTGTGGCTTTGGATGATATGGTTCTCTTTCCAATTTTGGCTTTGCTCCTAGAATACTTTTCACATAGATCACAATTTCTTCGAAAGGTAGGTGAAATATCACCTTGCCCATTAAATTAAGATCACTAAGTATTTCCTCTCGAATGCCCTTCAAAAATATTGTTCTAATGAGATCAGGGTCATGGATCGATGTTTTGATTTTTGTAAATTGTAAGCAAATTGTTCCAAGTACTCTTCTAAACTTTCATCCTCTTGTTGATTCATCCTAAAGATATCATCTTTAGAATCCTTTGATCTACAATAAGGTTGGTATTTCCTGAGAAATATTCTTCTCATGCCATCCCAATCAGTTATTGCATGCTCACCAGGTCCCATGAACCATCTTAGTGTTGATGCCTTTAATGTTGCTGGGAAGAATCTAAGCCTATGGGCATCATATGTGTAACCATATGTTCGATATACAATGTCAAACTCAAACAAGAATGAATCTGGGTCTTTTGAAGCCATACCATAAAAGTTTGGTAACACAGAAGCAGGTATGTTTTTCATTTTTATTTCCTCATCATGATTGTCTTCTGGTTCATGGATAGGAAATTGAAAGGTTGATTCTTCCTCCTCTCCTTGATCGTGTTGTTGTTCAGGAGTGGGTCTTCTTGCTGATCCTCCTCCTTCTCAGCCATTTTTATAGATTCCTCTGGTGATTTGATTGCTTGATCAGTATCACTCGTTCCAAAGAGTTGTTCTAGAGATTGTTGAGTTATTTTTCTACTTTCTCTCTTTGTAGAAGATTAAAGGAAATGTTTCTTCTGAGATTTGTGTGCCAATAGGATTTGTCTCTCAATAAGTGTAAGTCTTTGGCCTGATTTGTGTTTAACCTCTAATTTTTGTATGGTGGTTTCCTCAGCTGGTGTTGTGTGTTCAGTTTTTCCCAAAGGGTCTGCTCCTGGTGATAGGTTAGTTTTTGGATGGGGGGTTTTTGTGAATCTACCTCTATTATCTCTAGATCTAAGCATAAGAAAAAATGATTTCTAAAGTGACAATCAAATCTATGTTGTGTTTTTGTTTATTTTTGTTGATTTATTTATTTATTTTTATTTTTATTTTTATTTTATTTTTTATTTTATTTTATTTTATTTATTTATTTATTTTTATTTTTTTCGAAATCCTCTAACTACGCCTCCCCGACAACGACGCCAAAATGTAGTGGCCAATATAGGGTGCTAGAATAGACTAGATTTACTATCAACCATGGTAAGTAAACTTCGAGGCATGTGTCTAAAGTCTATAGACATAAAGGATTCCTAACTAAGTGTCTGTTGTGATAAGCTACAGTACTTCTTTACAGAAGGTTAAGATATGTTTCCTCTCACCTTAACACTTAGATCACCTAAGTTATCTAACTGTCCTAAGGATATAGCGTATTGCTAGACTAAGATTTTAATCCCCTTACAAGGATGCTATGCACAAAAGCTCTATCTAGTTAACACTGAAGCATTCACGAAAAATCAAAAGCACATTGAATTTTAAATGCATAAAAACAGAGTCTATGGAGATGCTTTAAAATATAACGATGGATAAAATCTATTACAAGATAAGGTTCAATGATCTAACGATAAAATCTTCAAGCTATCACCATAAATACCATTTGTGAGAATTTATAATCAAATCAACAAAGTCATAAACATGGAAATAACATTAAACACTATGCATTCTATTCAAATTCAAAAACTGCTAAGGAAATGAAATTAACAGTATACCAGTCCACGTAGGGCCTGTCCATGTTTCAATGGTACACTGAAATAAACTCAAGCAATGAGAGTATTAACGCATAGACACTGCTGGAGTAAAATCGTAACTATATTCAAGTGCTGAAGATTGCAATCACATACAGGGGTTCGGTTCTCAAACGATACACAGAGATAATAATCGTAACTATCCTTTGAAAACAAAATAATACCAGTCTTTATCTGCCTCCCTATCTGAATCGAATGTACATTCATTAAGCAGATGTTTCTGCTTTTACAATGGAGTGATTTTTGGTCATTTCTAATCTAAACCAATTTAAAAAAAAACCAAAACGAAATCGGTTTGGGAAACCATGGCTTTTGCTGCCTTTGTAACCAAAAGGCTGGGGTTTGACCAGTACTGACCGCATAACCAGGAGCTTTTGATTTGCTGTAAAATCGATTTTTCTCCATGCATGTACATTCCAGGTCCTGTTCCTATCCATTGCTTTGGCTTGCCTGTCGTGCCACGTGTCAGATGATAAACCATTTACAGGATGTTATGACTTCCTGTAATCTTTTTGTTGAAAATTCCTAATTTATAACATAAAAATTCATAAATTAACTTTAATGCAAACTAACAACTATAATGCTATTAACTAATCAATTTCGATGGATATAAAGGGGTCTATGAAGGAAAAATATAGACAAATGATGATGTTTTTAGAATAAAAAGATGGTAATGGAATGGTACCAACAATAACAATGAATATTATTCAAGCGACCTTAATCATCCTTATGTTTTTGATTTTCTATCAAAAACTGTAAAACAAGGACCCCTGGAGCAAAATTCAAAGTCGAGTCTTTCACTTGATCTCGTAAAAGAACCTTCATTCCATCCACCTAATAACCATGAGTAGTCTGGTGAATGTAATGAAGCTCGGGGGGCATGCACCTAGTTGTAAAGATAAGTTTTCTTGTAGGTTATGTGATTGGTCTGTCACACCATTCACCTTTGTTTATTCTCGACGAAGCCGTCCTGCTTCATCGTAGTGATTTCCATCTGGTTACAAGAGACTCTCCTTTTCATCATGTTGGGGCATGAAAACCACCACTAAGCATATGTTAACGCAAGGTTCAAGCTCATTAAAAAATAAACCCTCTTCAGTAAACGACCTCCATGATTGCCATGCTGTCAGCCTTTCAAACCTTGGTTGTGTTCTTACCATCACCTCCATTCCTTTTGGCCGATCATACACTTCCACTTGATTGCTCACCCTTTTGAGGAACATATGCGATGAGTGATTATGTTAGCCACCCTCTTTACACTACCATGTTTGAGAAGTTCCAAACTTACTCGGAACCAGTTGCTACCCGGAAACATCACTCGTTCCTCAAAAACGAGTCTCTTTTAAGCTCTTTTGAGACTCGTTAAATATAAAAAGATTGTCGAGCTACTAGCCTTTCCAACTCGTCAAAGTAAAGGAAAATTCCATCCCTCCTCTACATTTTAATCTTTTTGGACCTGAGGGATCATTCCACAAAAAGATTGAGTGCTTGTCTTTTTCGGCTTGCTAAAGCAATCGAAAATTCATCCCTTTCATATTATTTTATACTTTTTCAAACTTAAGGGATTATGCCATGAAAAAGGACTGCTGGAGTTTCCTTTTCATCCCTTTTCAAACTCTGTAAAGATGAAAAGGACCGAGTTATCCTTGTCATTAAACTCGTTAAAACAATAGCGACAAACTTGTCCACCCAGACAAGAACGAGTTTCATTGTCACTAGGCTCGCTAAAACATAGTGACAGGTTTGCCCAAAGGGAAAATTATAGAACAAGCATATGTTATCCTCCTCAAGCAATGACTGGGGAAAAAGGGAAAAAAACTTGAAGAACTTCATTAGCAGCAGGTCACTCTTGAACATGACACTTTCACTCCATCACCATGATTGAGTCGGGTTGGGTTATTCCGTTCAACGGTCATATCACCATTGGTCCTCCACACCATCCATCTTTTGGGGTTAAAGCTACCAATCCATTTCAGTGTCACCGACATGTTCAAGAGAAGTCATTCAAAGAATTCACCACCCAGCTAACGCCTCATCCACTGCAATACTTTCACCCTCCATTTTTCATGACCACCATTCCTCAACCTTGTATCATCAGATCGTTTTCACCTCCAGAAAATCATTTGCTTCATTTCGTGTCATAGATGTGGGATACATTAAGACCCTCCTACGACGAGTCACTTCTTGTCGACATCATCTCATTATCCAAGAAGTTTACTTAGGAACAACCCTTTTAGTACTTTGAAGCTTGCATGCCTCAATGGCAAGTTTCTCTCATCCAGCGACAAGTTTACATTAATGGCCTTTGACCGAAAGATTTTGCATGGTGTTCGACATCAAATAATATATTCACACCACATGAATTGTACTGTAGTACCTTGAGGGTCATTATCATTATCGGTGATTCCTCTCGCCCCTGTTAATAGCTTACATCATTGGCTGGTAATTAGGCGATGTCTTTCCATTTTCGACCTCAGAACATCTTTTCACATGGATTGACTTGTACATCGGGCGAAGATTGAATGAGTTTAAAGACCCCGGATCTAGTTTCATCCATCCGAGCTGCGATATATTTAAGAATATAAAGACATTAAATGTACATAGAAGCTGCACAGATGATCATCCAAGCTAAGCGATGATGACTCTACAAAGAATCACCAGTTTGCAACAACAGACGATTATCTGTCCTATGTACATGAAAATGAATTTATAAAGCTAAGCATGGGAATGCTTGCCTCAGCTAGATCATGAAAATAATATGATGATGATATATTTTATTGTATTTTATACAGGTCACCTTCCAGTTCGAATACCTCAGATCCTCATGATAAAGCATTTCACTCGACATCAGAAGATTTACAACCTCATGCTTTAGGGGGCAACTGTTATAGACATATTTGGGCACTGCAACCCCAATCATATATGTCTATAATCTAAGGGCTCTTTAACCCCTAAAAGTTTTGTTTCATACCCTAAAGAATCATGGTCAACTGATTACATCATTTCCCAGAAGTTCCACTTGAAAAACCACTCAGAACTGGCCAAAATTGGACCATACAGACTACTCCATGGTCAAGGTGTAATGCATACTAGCTGCTACACTAGCCAGGTGCAATGCATACTAAAAGAGACTTCTGTGGGGGTGCTAAATTCACATATGAAACTTCTCATATGAAACTTGCCTCTTTGAATTCCCCCAGGGATGAGTAAGAGATCAATGAAATCTCCAAGTGGAACCAAGAACTATTAGTGGAATGACACTAATAAAAAACCCAGAGTTGATTCACCCCTCTACAAATATCTATAAATGGATCCCTCATCTGAGAGATCGAGAGGCTGGAATTTGTAATCTTTAAGGAAGTGTTGTTGGTTTCTCCTTGAGAAGAGACATTGTATTATTGGGTGATCTTGCTTTTCATGAGGTGAAGAGGGCTTTGATGCTGGATCAAATAGCTGGGGTGTAATCCTCTCTTCTATTTCTACTATTAATAAATTTCTTTGAGTTTTCCTCCATATAATCGTGTATTTGTGAATATTGTTATTTGTGGATGTAATTGTATGGTCAATCTATTTCTGATTCTGCATTGTTTATGATATCATAGATCAAGATGCTTTGATGGTGTTTTGTTGCTTTGACTCTACAGGTATTCTCTAAAGCAGGACAAGTAGGAGAGGAGTGGCAAGCTCTATCAAGGGAGAGAGGAAACAAGCAAGGAGCCAAGCAGAAGATCCAGGTTGGCCTTCTTTGCTTCTCTCTTATCTATAATACATAAAGTAAATCTTGAAGCGCTTTGATTGTTTGTTTCTAAGATAGCTACCCGTCTTAGTGGGACTAGCAGATCGAAAAGACACTAGTTTTCCCGAAAACAAAAGTCCCAAATAGCAGTGAAGTTTGAAGCCATTTTTCAAACCTAAAACTCTCTCAAAGCAAAATTGGACCCCCTCCATTGCATAGTGATACAAACGAGCTTTCTAACGGTACATGGAAGTTCAAAAATGGACTTTTGAATTAGAAGATATGGCCTACTAAATTTCATGGGTTCTGTTGCCTTTAAAGTGAAGGCGAAAAGCATATCGGAGGTTTGGGAGCTCATCGCAATCGTAAATTGGCATTTTTTATGAAGTAGCAATAGGGAAGAGTAGCAAGATCAGCGATCAGAGATCGTTGATATTGCAAATCACAATCGGAGGTTCTTGCGATCCTGCATATCGATAATCACACATTGTAGAGGTCCTGTGTAAATCAAAATCGAAGTTCCTGCGATTTAGGCATATCAGTGATCGATGGGTCCAGAGCATCGCAAATCGACGATCAGTGTGACAGCAAGGTTACAACTCCAAAACATTGTGATATCTTGATGTTGCGATATGATAGTGGAGAGTGCCGTAGGAGCCAAAAAATATTTAACAAAAGACTGATGTGAAAAACCAAAGGCATGCGAGCTCTTTCTCTCTCCTCCAGTAGGGCCATGTGGCAACCTAGGATTGGTCCCGAGAAAGACAAATGGTAGCTGACATCAGCATGACATGGAGTTACAAAGGACACATGGCATGCGGATTTGGCATTATAAGGGGTCAAATGGGGCCAAAATAGAATAACACGTCACCACTCACAAGGTGACACGTGGAAAGATATGACGTCATCTCGCAAATTGGCGATCAACAGTCCCTGCTCATCGCAATCGCAAAGGAGAGGAGGGTGCAACTAGAGACATGGTCTAGGAAAGTTGTGATCACTGATCTCCAATATTTAGTGAAGCACCAGGTCATTTCCCCTAGTCATATGAGAAGGAATGAAAATAGGGGATGAACCATACGAGGCCTAAAGGGGATCGGAACTCACTGGTTTTATGATGTTTTTAAGTGTAAGAGGCTGATGGTGAGAACCCCTGATTCAATGATAAAACAATATTACAGGGCATCTTAGGGCTTTGAAAGTGTTTTACAGGGAGTCTGGAAGGGCGGATGAGTCAGAAGCTCCGATTTGAGTCTATTATGGCCATTACGAGTGTCACTCTTGGTTCTTACAAAAGAAGAATTAAAGCGGTTTAGGAAGAAAGCGACAGGGAAACTGCCAAGAGAATGAGGCATAATTTAGCAGAGACATGGTTGCAACTAGAGGCCAGCAAAGAGGAGTGGAGTGGAGATATTTACAAGACCATAATTTTAGTTCATTTTCAAATTCTGTTTTTCTGTTTTTGATTGATTTTGTTATGTTGTTTTAGTTACAAGAAAGGAATCTTTCTGTTGTAATAATAGGAGGCGACAGAGCCAACGCACCGAGACAACTAGCCATGTTGGCAGCTGGATATTCTCCTGAGATATTTTGTAATTCTACCTTTCTCCCTCTCCTTATAAAAGGGAGGAAGAAACACTTAACATAAGTTCTGAATTCTGTGGAAAAAATATATGCGATTTCTAAAATTGTATGGATTCTAGATTTGCATCTTTCTGAATATAAATGAAATAGTGGTGATTCCAACCTTTGAGTATTAAAATATGTTATTTCTCTATTAAACTTCCATTATGTTCACATTTCCTCTATGATTTCATGCAATTGTAGCTGCCAAAAATGTCTCATATGTTCTTACAGATTCATTTGTGTTGAATAGTTAATGCACATGCCTGTATGTATCTTTGAGATTATATCTTTAAATTTGTGCTCCATGAATCATAACATCCAATCCTCTTTTATCCACATGTCTATCTTTAACTCAGACAAGTGTATAACTCTTGATGTTTCAAGCTCTACGTGATGAGTTAGTCTTTTTCCCTCACTTCTTTCATTACTCTGCAAAACCTGATTAATCTATAAGTCCTCAAATTACTCGGCCTCCAGTATTTTATACCTATATTCCCATGAGTTGTATAAGTGAAAGGATACCAGAAATACATGGCTTATGTCCTTGGATGAAGGATTCACCAACCCATGTTGTTATTTTTATATTTGTAATTACTATGTGTATAAGATGTATATGATGTCTCCAGTTTCCTGAAGATCATATAAGACACATAAAGATAGATGCTACTAGGCACTGGTCTTGTAAGCAATCCAAGGCTGTCTCTGGAAGTGACAACAAGAAGCATGTTAGAACGACCAGGAAGTGACACATGCATAATTTTTACTTTAAGGTTCACAACAAAAATTTGAATAGAAAGTTAAAGGATATGTAGAATTTGAGTAGGGAAGGTGTGAATATCAATATTGGGAAGTGAAGTATACATAACCAATATTTTGTCAAAGTTTTATGTAACTCTCTACAAAATCACCCAAGTAGATCTTATAGTATAGTGCACAACTTTCCTCTTTTGTGTGAGGACACACAAAATATTATGGTTGGGGGAGATGTTGGGCTTAGAAATTGAGGAATTTTTTGTTACCAAAGCATCTCTTTTGACCCCATACAAACCCAAATTTTCATCCCTATATTCCCTTTTTGTATACAATAGTGTATTACCATGCTAAAGCTAGAGAATCAAAAGAGTTATGAGGCAAATTCTTAATTTGTGCGCGAAATTTGTAGTTTGAATGCATTGATAAAGCTTAATCACTATTCTAGGGTGACTAATGAAGTTTTGTAGGTTTTGCAACCCTTGAAGGGTCCTAAAACCATGGTTTAAGTGGGATTATGTATAGCTTTTCAATGAGAGAGCAACCCATGGGCCCCTTGGAGCATGAAATTAGCACACTCTGTTGCTCCTCGAGTTGGATCAATGGTTAAACTTTGTGTGCCTAATTTATTTCCTCATCTGGAAATTCGTTCAACAACAAGCTAAGACTCAAGGATTCTCTGTTCAATTCTTCAACCAGGTTACACCGGTTCACCCGTGTTTTAGACAACTTTTCTATAATTACGATCTAATATTGGAGACTATTTATGCTTCTTTCATTTATGTTTTCTATCAAGATTAAGCATGGCTCGTTTTAACACCATCTCATATTATAAGTATTATAAAAGACTAACATTGGCCCTAAGCCAACTTAGTGATCAAGTCATTAGGTTTCTTTGTCATTTCAAGTTTGCAATAATGCTCACTAGTGAGGCCACTCCGTCGAAACTCTCTGCATTAATCTATGTAAATAGTATGGAGTTTATAATACAAATGTTGATGTTCAGGTTCTACCATTTATGTGTTAAGCTCTTGTTATTTAATCTTTCAGAGAGGAAACATTGCTAGTTGGCTTGGGTCCATCAACCCAACACGTTTCCATCCTACATTATTACTATTCTAAGGCTTACATTTGTGTGTGTAGCTTAGACATGGAAGATTTGACTCTATTTAGAGTGGAGTTCATATGTGTTTCACAGATCAAAGGTTAAATGGTTGATATTCATGTGTTGTTCTTATTTAAATTACTTTCTGATTTGAATCATTGAATATTATAACCGAGTGTGTGTAGGTCGATATTGAGGTGCGCTTGATCTATGGTTTAGATCATATTCGAAGAGTTTAAATTCTAATTTTGTTCCTTTGTCTATAATAATCACATGAATAATCTTATTGTTTGAAAATGCAAGCCTTGTATTACTTATTGCAGATCTAGGATTGTGGCTTATTTCTATAAGGTGATTCTGGTTAATGTGAGGTTTCACTAACACTAACACACAACATAATGCATGTAGCCAAAAACATATCATTTATTACTATCATTCATGGTTTGCAAATATTTTTTGACAGCATAAGGGATATTTCAAACATATATGTGCATTTTGATTTGTTTATGTTTGTTATATAACATGTTTCAAACTCCTCTGTTGCTATATCCTTTTTCAGATCCCTATAATATTCATAGACCGCCCAGATACTAGAGGAGTACATCTAGGTTCTTTGGGGAGGTATCCAACTTATAGCCATTTTTCTAAACTCTGTGGTGTACTCTTGTATGCTATGGCCCTTCTTTTGCCTAAAGTAGTGCTTGTTGGGCCTCATTTTGTCAAATTTGCACACCTTTTTGTTCCATAATCCCTCGTGTTTTCACTTTGTTCTCATAGTTATTGCCATCATTTTGCACATTCATGGGATAATTATCTTAAACATAAGCATGAAGAGGTAAATTATTGATTAATTCATAAAATTCCCTTCTTTTCAGTGATTTAAATTATTTATATAGTATTGTCACGGATTATAGATGTTTTAACAATGCTTAGGAAGAAGTACAAGTTTATGGCTAAATATTCGATCATAACCTTCTTCTCTATGTAGCATGATCTTTCAACCTTAATCTTGTACCATGTATGGAGATACTACATCCTTGAGGATTTCTACATTAATCAAATATTGTGCATGTTGTCGTGAGGTCTCGTGATTAATCATACCTTTTCACATCTTTGGCATGTCAAGAATATCATATGCATCAACAATTGATTTCTAGAGTGCACTTTAGTTCTTGCACCAAGAACGATTCTTGCACTCAATTAGGGATCGATATATTGGCACACTTCAGAGAAAAAATCAAGACTTGGTTTGAGTCCCTAATGATTTTTTCATGCTCCCACATGAATCAAAACACACCCAGGTCATACGAATGGATTTTTTGGAAAATAATTAATGCCTCAACAAAAATTTGCAATAGATTTCAAACTGCTAACTTCCTCCTTGATTTTCTTGTAGATGAAGGTGAATCTCAAAATTTCGGGACATGGGTTTTTATCCCAATATAGGAAATTCACCTATTCCACATGAATCCCTAACACTGTTTCTTTTTGTTTCCTTAATTGTAGTACAATTTACTATTTTTTGTAGTTTTTTTGGTCCTAAACTTCCACCATTGTTTTGAGGCCCTAAACGACATTTTTCTTGAAAAATTGATCAACCCATAGTATAAAATAGGGGTTTGTAGTCGAAATTTGTAGTCTTGAGATAGATATTTCTAATGAGGTATCATACATGTCAAACGAAGATCATATGCCAAAATTACGACCCCGAGAAGTTGATGTACCAACTAACCCCAACGAGGCCCACAAACTTTTGGCGTTCCATCTTGTAGGGTTAGGTTTTTTTTATGTTTCTGGTTTTCCCTTGTTTCTCAATAATAAAAAGGCATTTGAGCCTCATTGTAACATAATTCATGATCTGAAATGGAGCATATTAGTAATGTTGTGCTAATTCCCCATTCAGAATAAAACCCAATATGCTTATCATTTTCTTATCAAGTGTTTAAGTATTCACCATGTTTTCTTAATTAACTTTCTCCGATGAGAGTTTCATATGTAAATGTTATAAACAATTTAACATAAAAACATATACTGAACAGTAGAAAAATAACCACAAACAACATTAAAATACAACACACAACACATAGATTTGATGAGGAGTTCACCCTTCCTGGGCTACGTCTCCTTGGTCCAGCTTCCAATGCTTGGGCCTCTCTATTATGCTCAAAATGACAAAAAAGTGTGTTTACAATGCTCAATTTCCTCTGAAACATGTCTCAATGAGTCTAGAATACTAAAAAATGGCTATCTAGCCTCTTTTTGCATCCAATTTGGATAAGAACTGAAGAAGTTATGCCTTCTCCTAGTTCTCCCACTATTTGTTCCACAAATTGCTCCAAAACTGACATAATCCCACAAATTTGCTCCAAAATCCACTAACTGAGCAAATATTTCATTGCGCGGCAGGCTATATTGTGTCTAACGTATCGTAAATCGCAATCGGCGAAGTTTGGCGGGCTAAAGGTCTTGTTAACACAATAGTGATGTTGCGATAATGATATGGTAGACCTGATGAGAGTATTAACTGGAATATATAAAATATCGCGTCCGAGCAGTCCATCGCAAATCAAAATTTGGCATTTACTACCGAAACCATCACAAACACAACCCTTTTCTACGATTGCGATATGCGATAAATCACATCGCCATCGAGCTTCGACAAGGGTTGATTCTGTAATACTGGTCCACCTGCGATATGTGATTGCAATTAGATCACATCGTAACCAGTCTGCACCAGGCCTGATTTCAAACATCTTTTTGCCTATGACTATGATTTGCGATATGTGGGGCTAGTGGCAGCCTACCACTTGGAACCTCCTCATTTTCTGTAGGCCTTTCCACATCATCCAATCTTTCCATGTGGACAAGTCAAAGCTGAAATTTGACTTGCTCTAACTTCTACACATGAGCTCGGATTTAAGTGTCATTTGCACCTTTGGATTTAGAATGATGGGTTATTTGATCTGAAGCTAAGCTTATCAAGATTCTGACACTTTGATGTTTTGAGCATAAACTTGAGCACCTGATCACTCCTCCCCTCTGGAAGCCTTTTGGACCCCAAAAGATTATATTTAGTTATTGAACAGATGAGGGTATTGTTCCCTCACCTTCCACTCTTCAATTCATTTGGCCTTTGACAGATTTGTACCTTTGATACCCACTCAAAGATAATCAAAATTTCCCTTCTTTGATGACCTCATTCTTCTGTTAAGTATGGTGTCTTTCTGAAGCTCATCAAGAAATTTTGGAGAAAAATATTCAATTGATGGAATCTGTACACTTTCTCCTTGATCTTCAATCAAAGGAGGCTCATACAATCTCAAATTTTCAACATTAACAACGAAATAAATTTTCATATATGAAGGCAAATCAAGCTTGAAAGCATCATTACCAATATTTTCCAGAATTTTAAATGGACCATAATAGATTGGTTTCAGCTTTTTACCTTCACCTTGAAGCCTTTCCTTGCTAATGTAAAGCCAAACTTCATCCCCTACTTGAAACTGATGATCCACACGATGCTTATCATGCCTTGCCTTATACTTGCCTTGACTCTTTTCTAGTTGTTCTTAAATTGTTTGGTGAATAAAATGATTTTTCTCAATGAATTTCGTTGCTTTGTTTATGTCGCTATGTCCATCTACAACTACATATTTCTCAAATATTAAATCCAAAGGCAATTTAGGCAAATAACGAAGGCATGCCTCAAAAGGCGAAGTTAGAGTAGAAGAGTGTTTTTCTCAGTTGCAAGCATGATGAATATAATGCAACTGTTCATCCCACAAATTAGGATGTTTGTTGCAATATCCTCTTAGCAAATGAATAACTGTCCTATTAACCACTTCAGTTTGACCATCTGTTTGCGGATGGAAGGTTGTACTTTTCTTCAACATGGTGTCTATCAAGTTCCATAAACTTGAACAAAAATTCCCAAAAAATCGGGAATCACGATCACTTACAATAGAGGTAGATAATCCAAAATGAACCCATACATTTTGAAAGAAAAGTTGAGCTTTTTGTTCAGCTATAATTTGTTTTTTACAAGGCATTAATATGCACATCTTGCTAAACCTATCCACAACTACGTATAAATAATCATGACCTTTTATTGATAAAGGAAGACCTCCTACAAAATCCATAGAAACGCTCTCCCATGGATGCGAAGGCACTGGGAGTGGTGTGTACAATCCTAGTTTCCTATTACTAGGCTTACTGACTGCACACAATGAACAACCTCTGATAAAACATGACACACTTTCAAGCATATGAGGCTAGTAAAAATACCTCTGAAAATTTTCCATTGTTTTACTTACACTAAAATGTCCAACAATAAGAGAAGTGTGCACTTCCCTTGTGACATTTTCTCTCTCTCCTTGTGGAACAAAAAGTTTTCCCAACTGATACAACAAATTATCAAGTACATGGTACTCTAATTCCTCAACCTAGTGGACTTGACTCAAGTTTGAATATACATCTTGAAAGTCAACATCATGTGCGTATTGTTCACATAACATTCAGCCAAAACATAATGATTCTTGAGTAAAATAGCTACATTAACAACCGATCTAGAAATCATATCAGTAACTCTGTTATAAATACCTTTCTTATACTTGATTACCAAGTGGAATTTCTGTAAGAATCCCATCCAATGAAAGTGCCTTGATTGCTGCAATTTTGTTTGAGATTGTAGATATTGCAAAGGTTGATGATTGGTGTGAATAATGGTTTATTTTCCCATTAGGTAATGCTTCCATTTCTTCACACTTTGCACCAATGCATAAATCTCTTTATCATATGTAGGATAGTTAATAACAACACCATTACAAATCTCAGAATGAAATGAAATGGGCTTATCATGTTGTAAAAGAACTGCACCCATAGCGTAGTCACTTGCATCTGTTTGCATTTCAAATGGTTGTTTCAAATCCGAAAATGATAAAATTGGGCCTGAACTGATATTTTGTTTTAAAGAATCGAATGCTTTTTGTTGTTTGCCTCCCCATAGGAAGACAACCTTCACATTGGTCAAAGCATGTAGTGGAGCTGCTATGCAAGAGAAATTGGCAATGAACTTCCTCCAATACTGCATTGCTCCCAGAAAACTCCTTACTTCAATGAATGTTTTGGGTATTGGCCAATTCACAATGATCAAAACTTTAGAGGGGTCAATCTTCATCTCAACTCCTCCAACTATGTGGCCCAAATACACTTAAGGAAGTTTTCCCAAGTTCACATTTATACATCTTTAGAAATAACTTTTATTTTCTCAAGACATCCAACACCTTCCAACATGCCTGACATGCTCTTCTCGTGATTTGCTGAATATCGAATATCATCTAAATAGACAATTACAAACTCATCAAGAAAGGATCTTAAAACATCATTAATAACTCTCATGAATGTAGTTGGAGTGTTGCAAATATCGAAAGGCATAACCAACCACTCAAACAATCCCTGTTTGGTTTTAAAAGCAGTCTTCCAAATATCCTCCTCAACTATTCTAACTTGATGATATCCACTTCTCAAGTCTAATTTAGTGAAATATTTTGCATTCTTTAGCTGATATAGCAAATCATCTATTCTGGGTAGTGGGTATCAATTCTTTATGATAATTTTATTCAAAGCTTGATAATATACACACATGTGCCAAGTTCCATCTTTCTTGGGTACCAAAACAATTGGTGAACCACATGGTAAATTAGAGGGATGAATTACACCTTTATCTAACAATTCCTAAACTTGTTTCTTAATTTCTAAGCTTTCCAGAATTAGCATTCGATATATAACGATGTTTGGGAGTGGATAGTCTTGTTGTAGCTGAATTTAATGTTGAATTCCCCTTTTTGGTGGAAATCCTTTTGGTTATTGAAACATGTCTCCATATTGATTGACCACATCAACCAATTCAACTTTTAGCTTCACATCATAGCCTGCAAAGGATTCATGCTCCATGTCATTCTTTTGCTTGATCATAAGGAGCACAAGACTCTTGTTGGAATTGACCAGCCGCTTCATTTGCTCTACACTTGCTGAAGACAAATTAAGATTTCTACAATGGGCTCTCATAATATAATCTGCTCCATCTTTGAACAGATGATATTTGTTCTCAAATCTATGGAAAACAGATTTCCGGTCATACAGATACAAGATTCCCAACATAATTCCAGAAATATCCAGCGACACTACATCTAATTCGACTTCATCAATGAAATTGGCAGTGATTGCAAACCTAAAAACACATTTACGCGTGACCTAAAGATTAGGATCCTTGGTTATCCAACCCAACAGATACGGTTTATGATGAGGCACAGTTTCCATATTCAACTCCTTGACCAAGTATGTAGAAATTAAATTTGCTTGGGATCCACTGTCAAACAACGTATCAATATTGGTGTGTTTGGAAATAACTTTGATATGGAACATCTCAATTTTTTTTTCTTCATTTGAAGCATTTTTGGAGTTATTTACTGCACTGGTGCTTGCCACGGCTTCTTCTTTGCTTGTTTTTTCCATGACTTTTCCTTTAGTGACTATGGCTGCAATCTTTGTTTCATGACCTAAGGCGGAACCCAAGTCTTGTTGTATAACAACACTTGTCTTTTGTTTCCTTTTATTTTTAAATTTCTTCGGTCTTAATTCAGGATGAAGCTTCCAATAATGTGCTTCATCATGTCCCTCTTTGGAACAATTCTTGCACACGGGTTTCTCCCCTTCTTTCTTAACAGAAGCATTTTCCTTCTGCTTTCCTTTAAATTTCTTTCCTTTTTCACCACTCTGGAATGGCTTCTTCTTGTACATTTTTCCCTCTTGCTTCGAGGTGTGTAGCTTGAACACAAACCTCATCAAGATTTGTGGGATTAAACATAAGAATGGTGTGTCAAAGATAGCTATGCAAACCTCCTATGTATTTCAACAAAGTATCTTGTGACTATAAGTCTACTCCTAGCATAAGATCTCTTCTCCTAAAATCCTGAGTATACTCTTGCACATTTTGACCTTTTAACTGTTTGAAATTTTTCCAATTCATGATATCTTTTTGCATATGAGCTAAAGGGTAGAATTGTCTTTTTATAGCAGAAATGAATTCATACCAAGTAATAGAGATCTTACCGTGTTTTTTAATCTCATCTTGGGTCTTTTATTCCCACCATATAAGTGTTGCATCCTCCATTATCAAGGAAGTTAATTGAATCATTATGTCATCCTCTTGAAGGTTTTGGATACTGCAATAGACCTCCAACTAGCAGATCCAATTATCAAGCTTTTCTGCATTAACTTCTCCATTGTACATTGGCAACTCAAATTTAACATCAAGTTTTAGTAGAGGTGATTTACCAGTGCCTTTTGAAGAATGATGACAAGTATGAGTAAGGGTTGTATTAGTGGAAGAGTGTGAATATTCTTGTGAAGAAAAAGATGGTGAAGAGGGTGGAGGTTTGTCTCCATTCCCATTACCTCCTTTTGCATTACCTCCTCTTGAAGAGCCTTCTCCTTTGGGAGGTTTGGAACTTTCTCCTTGCAATCTACTATTCCTCTCTTCATAGAGGACCTTCACCGTCTTTGTCATATCAAAGAAAGACTTTCTGAAGGTCTTCTCATCTTCTGTCATGTTTGTAGGTTCTCCTTCTTGAGACATGATCTCTGGAGTCTCAACTGCAACTTTCGGCTAAACTAGTGTTGGAGATTTTGGCAACCTTTCTCTTCTTCCCCTTGACCCAACTTCAGGGTGTCCAACCGATTTTCCTTCACCTCTTTTGAGTTTTAACCTTGTAATCATGACATAAACTTACAAACAATTAAATCCTTATTTGCACAAGCAAATCTAGTAAGAAAAAACCAGAGCTTTGATACCAACTTGATCTGAAATGGAGCGGATTAGTAATGTTGTGCTAATTCCCCATTCAGAATAAAACCCAAGATGCTTATAATTTGCTTAAAGATTCACTATGTTTTCTTAATTAAATGATTCCCATTAGAGTTTCTTATGTAAGTGTTATAAACAATTTAACATAAAAAATATGCTAAATAGTAGCAAAATAACAACAAAGAACATCGAAATACAACACACAACAAAGAGATTTGATGAGGAGTTCACCCCTCCTAGGCTACGTCTCCATGGTCTAGCTTCCAATGCTTGGGCCTCTCTATTATACTCAAAATTACAACAAAAGTGCGTTTACAATGCTTAATTTCCTCTAAAACCCGTCTCAATGAGTTCAGAATACTAAAAAATGGTTATCTAGCTTCTTTTTTCATCCAATTTGGATAAGAACTAAAGTGTTATGCCTTCTCCTAGTTCTCCCACTGTTCCACAAATTGCTCCAAAACTGACATAATCCCACAAATTCGCTCCAAAATCTTCTAACTGAGTGAATATTTCACCGCACGACAGGCTATATTGTGTCGGTCGTATCAAAAATCATAATTGGCAAAGTTTGGCGAGCTGAAGGTCTTGTTAACACGGCAGCGATGTTGGGATAACGATATTGTAGACTTGACGGGAGTATTAATTGGAATATATAAAATATCGTGCCCGGGCAGTCTATCACAAACCGAAATTCGACGTTTACTACGGAACCATCGTAAACACAACACTTTTCTGTGATTGTGATATGTGATAAATCGCATTGCAACCGAGCTTCGCCGGGGGCCGATTCTGTAATACTCATCCACCTGTGATATGCGATTACGATTAGATCACATTGCAACCTGTCTACATCAGAGCCGATTTCAAAAATATTTCTGCCTGCGACTGTGATTTGCGCTATGCGAGGGCCAACAACATCCTGCCATTTGGCACCTCCTCATTCATTGTAGGCCTTGCTACATCATGCAATCTTGCCATGAGGACAAGTCAAAGCTAAACTTTGACTTTCTCTAACTTTTGCATGCAAACTCGTATTTGAGTGCCATTTGCACCGTTGGATTCAAAATGAAGAGTTATTCAATCTGAAGCTAAGATTATCAAGATTCTGACACGTTTATTTTTTTAGCATAAACTTGAGTACCTGATCAATTCATAAGGCATGTGTCCATCACATCTCTTCTCAAAGATAAGCTACCATCGTCTGAGCTAGTTTATTTCCATTCTTCATGTAAACAATTTTCAGTATTTAATATTAATGAATTGAAGTTTAGTTTTCCTTGTAGCCTCTATGTTTCTATTTGAATCTGAATTTCATTTCATTCTTGCACAAATACGGATCATTGGTATCAAAGAAGTTTACTATTTCTCTATTTTTCAGTGAATGTCCCCAACAATGTGAGGGTATAAGGAGTAGGGCTTGAACTAGTTGAACCCTTGCAAGAACGACCTCGCCATCCCTGATGACCTCCCATGGCGGAAGAAAAGAGAGATGAGGGAGTATGAGATCCTTTAAAAATATTTCTTGAAGAATCCCTCAAACAACAAAGGAATGAGATGATGGATAACTTTTCCCAGATACTTCGATGGGTATCAATGGGCAAAGCATCTTCTTTCGCTAACTACCTCAAGGGCACAACCCCCTTCAAGGTTTATATTAACTTTGACATTCCTATATTTGAAGGCTAAATAGATGAAAATGCCATAGATAAATGGTTGAATCTGCTGGAAGGATATTTATCAGTCCATAATTTTTCCAATAGGGAAAATATTACTTTTTCACTCCTCAAGGCCAACCCCTACGTCAAGGATTAGTGGGAAACCTATTGTGAGCAGAGGGATGAGAGGGAACCCTCACTATTTTTAGCCACATCCACTTGGGATTCTTTCCAAGATGCTGTTAAGGAACAATATTACCCTTATAATAGCTATGAATATAAGTACATAAAATGGACCACATTGTAGCAAGGAAGCGATGAAGACGTGCAATAGTTCACAAATATTTTTCATACCCTTCACACAAAGTTGGGCATCAAGGATTTCAATTTGCATCTGGTACTCAAGTACCATGAATGTCTACACAAATACATCTAGGACGAGATGGAGTTCCTAGATATCTTCTTGCTTGGCACCACATATTGGTATGCTATCAAGATTGAGAAGAAATTTAAATAGAAGAAACGAGACTTTGGATATGTGAATCTAAAGCAAGGAAAAGGCACCCAAAAACTGTAGAAAAAATGATAGAGCTAAGGTGGGGTGACTAAGAACAACCCATCGAAGCCACAAGCAAAGAAAAACACCACAAATAAAAAGGACATATGAAAGTGGAGTGAGTTCCACAAGAGCCTCACTCACAACACAAGTGAGTGTTGTGCCAAGCAGTCACTAGTGGCTGAGACGAAGGTTTTAGAGTTAGATGCATGTTTCGACTCTAAGTTAGAACTTGACAATGGGAATGAAAAAGGGAAGTAGATTATTGATGTAGAGACCAACACCAATATTACCACCACCAAGGTCCAAAAGAGTGAGGAAGAATATCCAGAGGAAGGGGAGTGTAGATTCCACTCATAAATGTGGGTGAAGGGGTCTTCATTGTAGTTCATTGTTGACAATAGGAGCCAAATTAACCTTATCTCAGTGTAGGTAATTAAGCAGTTGGGCCTACTGGCCAAAACACATCTACATCCATACACCATTGGGTGGCTCCATGAAGGAAGAGATCTTCGCATCAAGCAACAATGCTGCTTTCCCTACAACATCATGCCCTTCATGGATGAGGTAATGTGTGATGTTGCTCCACTTGAAGTTTGTGATGTGTTATTAGGCCAACCATACTTGTGAAAGCGTTATGCTATGTATGAGTCTAGGCCTCACACTATTATTATCACTTTTGGAAATAAGCTATACAAAACACAAAAGGTAGCCTTGTCCACCACCATTTCTTTGATCTATGCTAAAAATGCATCAAGATAATCTCCCAGAGTGGGAAATTTGTTTTCTTTTTGATTTACTCTCAAAGTAAGGAGAAGATCGTGTCCACATCCATGGCCCTTGAGAAGGGTTTGGCCATGCTACAAAATCATATGGATAAGGCTGCGGAAGAATACATCGACATCTTCTCCTCACCCACATGGGTACCTTTGCACTGTCACGTCAATCATTCGATCGATCTGACCCCTAGAGCACCTCTATCGAGTGGGCCAATATACCATCGTTCTATCCTAGAAAATGAAGAAATCAAGCAGCAGATCTATGATTTTATGCAAAAGTGGCATATCTGGCCAATTTCCTCACCTTGTGGGAACCCGATTGTACTTGTACAAAAGAAGGATGGGAGCTAGAGACTCTGCATTGACTATTAGGCACTAAATAAAATCACTGTCAAGAATAGGTATCCAATCCCATGGATTGACAACATTCTTGTCTAGCTTAAGGGGGGCAAATAATTCAACAAGATTGATTTAAAGTATGGCTATCACCAGGTTCCAATAGAACCCATAGATGTATGGAAAACAACCTTCAAATCCAAGGAGGGTCTTTTTGAGTGGTTGGTCATGTCTTTTGGGTTGAAAAATTCCCTTGCAACTTTTATGAGGCAGATGGATGACATATTGCATCCCTTTACTAACTCGTTAATGGTTGTATATTTGGATGACATCCTCTTCTTCAGTAATATTTGGGAAGAGAACTTACAACAAATTCAACGGGTCCTTCAAACCTTGCAACAACACAAACTATGTGCCAATTTGGAGAAATGCACCTTTGGCATGAGCTAGGTCAAATATATGTCTTACATAATTGATGTGAAAGGCGTGCATGTGGATCTAGCCAAGATCCAAGTCATTCAAGATTGGCTACCCTCGATTACTCTAACAAGGCTTCGCAACTTTTTGGGCCTTGCCAATTTTTATCAAAGGTTTGTGTTGTGATTCTCTCATATCACTTGGCCTTTGAGTCAAGTTACCAAGGGCAGAGTGAAAGAATTTTTTTTTTGGTTCAAGTCCCAATAGAAGGCATCTGTTGAGTTGAAGAACCACCTTTTATATGCACCAATACTTACATTTGCTAGACCTACAACAACCATTTAAAATTGAGACAGATGCCCTCGACTATGCTATTGGTGCAGTTCTCACCTAGTAGGGGCATCTGATGGCCTATCATAGCGAGATATTTTCTGATGCAATTCAGAAATACCCCACCTACAATAAAGATATGTATTCCATCGAACATGCATGTCGGCAATGAAACAACTACATTCTTGGGAAGGAGACGATCATACACACATATAATCTTCCTCTTTAGTTTATATAATCACAAGAGAAGTTGCAAAATTATCACCATCAGAAGTGGTACACATATCTGCAACAACTCCATTTAAACATTACATACAAGAATAAGCACCAATCATGTTGCATATTTCCCCAATTGGCCCCCAGTTGCATCATTGACCACTATTCTAAACTCTTGTGGCCATGAGAGCTCTATATGGCCACAACTATATAAAAATGATCTAAAATTTGCCACCAATATTAGATGCTAGTGGATGGAAAGCAAGTTCCATACTTCTACATCTAGCATGCATTATCATGAAACTTGGGCCACCTTTGTGTTCCTTCAAGTGAGTGTGAAAATTTGATTTGGGAGGCGCACTATAGTCGGGTCGCAAGACACCTTGGTGTGGAGAAAATTGTGGCCATACAACAAAAGTATTTTTATTAGCCAAATCTTTGACAAAAGGTTGGAAAATACATTAGATCTTGCACTATCTGTGCCATTACCAAGTCAACCTTTAAGAAGCAAGGCTTGTATACTCCCCTGCCTAATCCAAGATAGCCCTAGGAATCCATTTCCATGGACTATATGTCTAGCCTTCTTTATATCGAGCATGGAAATTACTATGTATTTGTGGCCGCTGATAAATTTTATAAGATGGCCATATTGGCTGCCTATAAGAACAGTATAACAACAAAAGCCATTGCCTAACTCTTATTTGAATGAGAATGGGTACATTTTGGAATCCCTCTAACCATTATATCAGATCAGGATAGCAGGTTACTAAGCACATTTTTGTTGAGCCTTTGGTTATTGTTGGACACCAATCTCACAAAGTCGACCACATTCTGCCACCATACTTATGGCCAGACAAAGGTTGTCAACAAGATGATCATGCACATACTACTCATGTAAAACTCCAAGCATCCATAAACATGGGATGAGAATATTCCCTTTGTGCAACACAATTATAACAAAGCTCTCCATAGCTCGACTGACCATAGCCCCTTTGAAGTGGGCCTGTGATTTCAACCATTATGTCCCCTTGATGTTGCACTACCTTTTGCAACTACACAAGAAGAATCTAACCATGCTTAGTCCAAAGATGATAAAACCACTAGGTTTGTTAAGTGAATTTAGCACATATTCTGGAAGGTTCATGCCATCTTAGAACAATGATAAGTACAAGAAACAACATGATCAACATCGGCTACCACATACATTTCAGGTGGGTGACAAAGTTTGGTTACATCTATAGAAATAATGCTTGGATGGATCCCATCAAAAGATCCAACCACTCTGTTACATGCCTTACACCATCACCAAGGCTATGGGAGACAACAATTTTAAGCTCATTATCCATCCATTCCTTGGCTTGCACCCCATATTCAATGTGGACTTCCTTCGACCATACTTCCCACCATTGCTGGACACATCATACACTGCTGAGTAGTTGACACCAACAAAGCTCAACCAAAACTGCATTGAACATGCCTACACTGATGGAATCATGGAAACACAGATCAAGAACACTCATAAAAAAAGGATCTAATTGTATTGAGTTGTCAAATCTGGCCAACTCCTACACTAGGGCAAGTGGCTCACCAGGGACCAAGTTCAATAGAAGTTTCCCCATCTCATGGAGGCACTCAACACAATGGGAACCATTTCTTCCTAAGGGGGGAGGAAAGATATAGGTGGATATTGGTGGCCACCTCCCTATTCCACATGGACCTCCAACACTTTTCTTTTCATTTCCATAATTTTAGCACAATTTACTCTTTTTGGTAGCTTTTTAGGTCCTAAACTTACAGAGTCGTTTTGAGGCCCTAAACAACAATTTTTTTGAAAAAAAGGAAAACCCAAAGAATATGGCATAACTTTGTAGTCAAAATTTGTAATCATGGGATAGATATTTATAATGAGGTATCATACATGTCAAACATAGATCGTATGCCAAAGTTACTATCCTAGGAAGTTGGTGTACGAACTAACCCCAATGGGGCCCACAAACTTTTGGAACTTCATCTCCTAGGGTTAGGTTTTTGGATGTTTAGGGTTTTCCATTATTTATAAATAATAAAAAGGCCTTTGAATCTAATAGTAAAAAATTTCATAAGGCATGTAGCCTTCACATCTATTCTTAGAGATAAGATATCGTCGCCCAAGCTAGTTTTTTGTTATTCTGCATGTAAACAATTTTCAATATTTATTATTAATGAATTGAAGTTCAATTTTCTCTGTAGAATCTATGTTTCTGTTTGAATTTGTATTTCATTTCATTCTTGCATATATTTGGATCAGAAATTGAGTAAGACATAGGTCGTTTTCCAAAATTTTCCATTGTTAGGAAGATATAAAAGGATCTTTGGCGCCAATTTGTTAAAAATGCACAATTTCCTATAATTGAGAATATGGGTTGTTACAACCTAAATTCTTATTGTAACATTTTTAAAAATCCAAGCCTTCGATTGAATGATGGGGGTGATGTTATTCTAAATTCCATAGTTCTATTTTGGACCTTGAGCATATGGTTGCTGATGTAAAACAATGATTTGATTTAATATAAAATCTTATAATGTCAGGTTCCTCTTTTTATCTATTGTGCATCTTATGACCATTTCATCTCTTTAACTTAATTTTCTAAATGAGGGTGCAAGCTAGACTATTAGGGTCCACTACACTAGCTCAACATCCCTCTAGTTGTGTATTCATAGTGTGGTTTGAAAATCTACCTTTCGGTGTGCTTTACATTATAGCAGTGGTGTGTTAACAACGAGCTTTCTTTGTTGATTTAATGAATCAATGAATACCTCTCTTGAACTTTTTTTTCCTTATGAATGTTTGGTTCTTTTTATGTGTAATCGAATCAGTATTTGGATATGGGAGGTTTTAGACTGAAATCAAGAGCCTCTTTTCAAACATTGCATTCATTCCAACTGTGTGATCAAATATTTGTTAGGCTGTAGTGACACCCTTTTTTTTAATGTAGAAGAGATTTTTTTTTTTGATGATATGGGTTACCTTGTGGTGTTGATGCCATAAAAAATTTGAGGTATTATGAAACACATTTGTGATATTTTAGAGTGAGCCAAGAATTGAATCCTTTCAGTTAATGTTGGTTTAAAAGGATGAAAATATTTCTTTCCTCTATCATTATATGAACACTTAGTCTCGGAGACTTCGAACCTTATTGTTGTTTAGTAACTTGGGGTTTCGAGAAGTTTTGACAAGTCCTTCAAGATCTCTAATAAGTTGGAAACCCTAGCCAAATATTAATAGAACCACCTGAACTTTGTGAATAATAATAGAACCTTATATGCTAAAGAACTTGGAGAGGATTTGGGACTGTTGTTTAACTCTAGTGCTAATTTTGATACTCTGATTTGTTTGTGGTGGATGGACATAAAATAGAGAAGGTATGCTTAACATTTCATGCTTGGGAGTCCTAAAGTTGAATTTGCAAATACTCGAGGATACTAGGGTGAAAGTCTCATCATATAGATCCTCAATTTTCCAAATAGATACTTTAACCTATGAGACGAAGGTATCTCATTGCTTGAATCATAATTAGGGTTTACAAACTACACAATCAAACTTCTACAGAATTGGAATAAATTAGTGAGTTTTATTTGAGTTGAGAAGATAATCAACCTTTATCAAAATCTGAAGTTTGTAATCAATATTAATAACCCTAGTTATTCAAAATAATCAGAATCATTATTTAAAAGTGAGAGTGTCGTTTAGTCCATGGTTAATTGGTCTAGTAACAAGGTTGATGTGATTATTTAATTTTTCAATATCTTATCTTTGGTCTTCATAAATGACTTGCGTACTTGAATATCGACACAATGAACCCTATTGAGATCCTACACTCACAATGTAGAAACAAGTATTGAATAATAAGACTGATATTTGTTGTTTTGTGTGACAATTCTTATGGGTTTTATTTGGGGATATCTTGTTGTTGATATTTTTTATGCATGAATTAGGTCACCGTGGATTTTAGTTCTTAAGTTTGGTTGGAAGATATTGCTCATTGACATGTGTTTTGAAGTTCAAGAAAAAAATAGTTTCGAGTGAGGTTGATTTTGCACATTGTGACTGCTTTGAAGTTAATACACCCGATTTGAGTCACACTTTTAGTTTCTTGTTAGCACATTGAGTGGAGTCATTTAGATTCTTTTGCTTGCACATAGAATTGAGAGGAAAGAATATTTAGTATAGGAATTTTAACCGGGGTTTTATTTTGAGTTGAGAGTTCTATTTGGCATTAGCATAGCTTGGATTGTCTAGGATTTACATGTTTGTAGTTGACAAGATAGTTTTTACATTCACTTGGTTGATGCTCATGTTTTCCAGATTGATTAATAGTTAGGGTTTGTTCTTTGATTATTACTAGTTAGGGTTTAATTTTTCAATCTCTAATAGCTAGGTTTTACTTACAATTGTTGATAGAATATAGGGTTAAAGTTTATGATTTCATTTCTAAAGACTAATTTTGAGTGTAGGATTGGAACAAAAGATTGAATAGTGCATGAACTTAAGGTGTGAGTAGTTTCTAGACAAATTAGGGTTTGTTTTACAGGTTGTTGAATCCTTTCTCTAGAATTTCCATTGTTATGTATCAAAGTCCACAGACCCCAGATTGAAATTAAATGTCGGTCCTTTAATATCCCCTATAATGCACCGAAAATTTTGGCACCATTGTCAGGGAGGAGCTTAGGGGATAGATCTTAGTGGTCTGTTGTAGTTTGGTTTGCTCTTTACCTAAATTTTCTTGTAAGTTTTGTTTCTTTCCTACACATTTTTATCCTTTAATTTTTAAGGTGTTGTAAGAACCCCCCTTTATATACTCATCCATGTGGTGGAAAAATATACCAGAAGCATGTTAAGAATGGAAAAATGGGCCTTAATAAAACTTTCAATGAGGAGCTTTGTTGTTATTGCTAAAATTTGATATGGAAAACTCAAAAGTGCATAAATCAATATTTTATTTGCAAATTTTAAAAAATGATGTCTTTTTCTCTTTTGTTTTACAATTGGATGATTTGAAGGAAGAACATATGCAAGATGAAATTGAAGAACCATTGCTAATATTCCGCTCCAACTGTAGGAAGAAACACTTCTGTGGAAGATGTTCACTTAGTAGCCTCAAAGTTTACAGAATTTGTGAGAAGGCACATTCAACAAAGCATTACCCATCACTGCCTGGATTATTAGAATTACTTAGGGAATGTTTCCAGGTATCAAATAAACTTCCAGTTATAAATCAAAACTCATCATCATTTAATGGTTGGAATAATGCATATTAACTTGAGTAGGTTCCTCAATAGATTTATAATCATGCAGTTCAGTGGAAAACTTTTAGTCCTCCTCCAATTAAACACCCTACTTTATGGCCACAATGGCCCTCTCCTTGGCCATCTCCCTCGAGTTAGATATCTACATGGCCTAAAGAATGGTTTGGAGTCTCCTCTCTAGGGAAGTTTCCCATGCAAAATAACTTACCTGAACAACAACAACAACCACAATTTCCACCCAACGCATCATCAAGTTATAATATTTGATGGTCCTAGCTACCTGTGCAACCTTAACCTAATCCATACCCCAACCCATGCTACAATATAAACTTCAGTCCATACTCCAATCCAAGCCCTAATCCATACTCTAATCCAAACCCTATTTTAGACCTTAATCCAAATTCTAATCCAAACCCTAGACCTAACCCTAATCCATACTATTGGCTTATTGGGCCCTGACCCAGGTTTGAAAGAGTTATTAGCCAAACAAATACCGCAGCTACCGACCCTTTCAGTAACAGCCTGTGGAGTGTAGACTGAGGCCTCACCCAAGGTAGTAGGGGAGGGTGCTGGAACCAGGTTTCCACACACTTGGGATGTCTTTATGTGGTTTGGAGGGGTTGCGAACTGTTCTGTACCCTCATGCCACTCTGTACTATTATCGGGCTTCTGCGTTGATCTGCGTAGGTGTAATTTCTTATTAATGAAATTATTATAGATCCAATCTTCTTGTTATAGTCTTTAAGCAAACATTTAACAATAAAACCTAGTGAGTGCAATTATAGAAAGATATAAACTCATATAACAGATGCATAAACCAGAATACAACAGATTTGCAATATTTCATAAACAACTTATCTTTATTAATATCTTCTTTCCAATACAACCTTCTTTCTGCCCTATGCACATAGCTGCGAACTCTATCATGCCTCCGCGCACACAGTTGTGGAGCCTCTATCTACCCATTAACACCCTCGACTCAAACTTACAGGTGCAGAACTCTGATTACCTTCACCAACCCATAATACATCAGATCTAGTCCAGAACAAAAACTACCTTCTACCCTTAGAGTCTCACTCTATTTATACATTCCCATGGTCCGTGGACCATGGGCAGACCGACTTACTTTCTATTATTCTATATTATTTTTGGGTGGACAACCCCTTGACTCAACCTATTACATTTCGCGCTCCGCGCATTTCAGAGATTTACAATATTATTACCCTAACTTCTAGGCTTTAAGCCCCAAAACCATTACGCGGGGCCTCTGCTACCCAACAAGACCCCAACACAATCATCATGACTCATCCCAAGTCACTTGTCGATGCAGCAATACGCGCTACCTAGGCTTCGCGGTCCACCATCCCTATGAGAGATGCACTTCATTCTGTTGCTCCCTCTTTGTCTCATGCAACTCTTCTTCTAGCTCCTGCTCCATTTCCTCCACTAATTCACGCAACCGATGATGCTCATTCTACTTTGCTCGGTTAACACAGAGCACCCCCTCATAGGATTTTAGCTCAAGCTGGGGTGCCACGTACGGGAATTCTTCATACCAACGCAACAAGCTTCCAATTTCTGGTCTTCTATACACACTGCCTGCTGCAACTTGTGTTGCAATTTTGTAAGACAATTATTGCTATCCGTGAGATCCCAATATTCAAGGTGCCTTAGAGAAGAACTATTAACTGCACTTCCATCATTTGTCTCCATATTGACAGTCTTTCCCTTATCCTTTATGGTTTGCCGGCCAGCCCATGGATTAGGCAGTGACATCTAGACCTGTTCTGCTTCATGTCTAAGAATTTCCGGCACATCCCCTACCGTTGGTGTTGAACTCTACGCGATGCCCGTGCTCGTTGACACCATACTATCTAGAAAGTCCTGCATCTCCATTGGCCATATCACAACCCTTGGGCTTACTCCTTGAGCGTAAATAATGAACAGTTCCATATCGACAAGGAGGCACAATACCTTACTTTCCTCAAAATCGCAGATCATTCGGTGGATGCCCCCTTGTGATTTATAAGTGTTTCAGAATTCAAATTTGTCGATTCCCTCCTTTTTTTGTGCTGTAATGTTAAACTTGTGGCAGATCATTCTAGATCTGGCTCATACCGCGTCTCTTAATTGCCCGCCGCCCACTCCCTTTTGCCATAACTCAAACATCTTATCATGAATAATGTTAACAATGGTCACCTTTCTACTTGTCCATGCAGCAGCACAACCCCTTTTGTGCAACCGTGATCCTGGTAACATACCAATTCTACGCGCCCCCTAATTGTCACGCAGCTTCCCCATAGACTGCTTTAACGTCCCACACTCTCTTTCAACTACCTAGAGCAGTGAGACTATCCTTCAGATGGTTAGTCATGTGGTCGACCCACTCGTGTAGAGCTTCAGGCGACTACCATTTACTCTTCCTAGGAAAGGTTCTCCATTCAGCTTGGTAGTCTGGACCGTGCCCCCATCTGTGACTTATTATACTACATAAGGTCCCAACCAATGCATTCGGAGCTTGCCAGGGAATTTTTCAAACTTGTTGTCGTAGAGTAATACTAGATCATTTTCTTTGAATGTGTGCATCTTGATATGGCAATCATGCCAAGCTTTTTCTCGCTGCTTCTATACCTACTGATGGAATCCTGCCAAAAACTGTTCCTCCTCAAGTTCTTCCAGTTGTGTGATCCTCTCTTCCAAAGTCGTGTGGTTTTCCATGCTTGTCATCGCTGCTATTCGCAAATTGGGTACAATTTATTCCATTGGCATGACGGATTCCTTTCCATAGACTAACCAGAATGGCATCTAGCCTGTCAAATTCTTGCACGTTGTTCAATATGCCCATAGCACAACAGGTATGCGCAAGTCCCAATAATTTCGTTGTGCATTACATACCTTTGTCAACGCAATCTCCAAGATTTTGTTGAAAGCTTCAATAGTCTCGTTTGCTTGCGGATGGCACAATGTGCTTTGTTGATGATATATCTGGAACTCCTCAGTGAGCATACTGATAGTCTCATTCAGGAAGTGTGTTCCGTGATCACTCATTAGAATTTTTGGACATCCAAACCATGTTAACACATTCTCGAACAAAATTTTCGCAACTGTTGTTAGAGCCTAGATTGACCTCAGGCTGAAGGGAGGCAATCCTAGGATAACCACAAACCATGCTTAACTTGGTAGCTAACCCTACCAAGTCGGGAGAGGGCTCTCTCCTTGTGAATCTCAGTCAAGATAACTGGATCAAATATGGATTTAGGCTAGGTATAGTAGCTCTAGGGTTTTTGATTGATTTTCTTGAGTTTAGTTGCTGGATCAAATGGAGCAAGAAACTTTGGGTTCGGGAAATCAAGTTAGGAATGCGGGGTGTTCTATGGGGCGAGGTAGGTAGGTGTTTTGGCACTTGAAATTGAGTGATATGGTAGGTATAAGACTAGTTAGGAGCTAAGGAGAGCATGAAAATATCATGTATCCTCTTCAAACTGTAGAAAACATCAAAAACTAATGGTTTCCCAAGGCAAAGCACTGTAACCAATGTATTCTACCTATGTATCTTGATATAATTTAGCTAGAAGAATGAATCAGATTCTGGCATACATAAAAAATGAGAAAAACTAATAACATAAGAAGAAACTATGCAAAAACACTTTACCACAAGTATCCCACAAAAATAGCTGCAAATCCTAGTTTATTTCCTTGCCAAACTGCTATAAATATGTACAATGTAGCTCAGAGCATCCAAGAGAGTCCAACCTTTACTAATGACTGAAAAAATACATAATATAGACATCAAAACCACCTATGCTAGCCATCAAGGGTTGATCCAAGATATAAGGGACTGTTACAACCATTTCCCAACAAGGAATAGGAATATAGGTAGTGGAATAGCTTGCCTCTAAAACCATGGAAACTAATTCATTTACCTCCCAAACCACCTCAAAATGATGAATCTACCCTCTAAGGTCATTTTACAATTACATTTACATAGCATAGCATCATTTACAATCATAAATTCATCCATGATGGGGGAAAAAGTCAACTTGTAGAAAAACTAGGCGAAAATTGAATTTTTGGGCAAATTAGCTCTATGCGTAGCACCATTGTCCAGGTGCATAGCGCCACTTCATAGCTTCTTTTGGAGGCCTTCTCCTTAGTAAAATTGAGCCCAAGATAGCTCATTGGAAAGGTCTTCCTGACTAGTTTCTGGAACATTTTGAATTTTTGCATTTGGAGGTCACTTTCCCCCTCAAAAGTGAAATCTCCCAAGGCTGCCTCTGTGTGTCCAAAAAGAGGCAGAGAGGTCATTTTTTGATGGTTTTTTTGACCTTTTGGTGACCAAGTTTTGCTTAAAAATTGCTGAGATTTTCTGGATTTGATGCTCTCATAATTTTGAATCAAAATATACAAGCCATTTCTCCAAAAAGACTTCTAGTGAAAAGCGTAGCACCGGTGGCACTACGCACCTAAGGCAAATTTCTGTGTTGCAAAATTTCAAAAATTGAAAATGACCAAAATTTGTCAAACTTGCCCAAATTTGGCACAAGGCTTCAGCCAAGATTTTTAGCTTGTCTTGCTCCTTTTTTCTCCTTAAGGCCTTCCTCAACCTAGCCTTAAGCTTCCTCATTCTTATGTTGCATATTTTGTTCCGGGTCATGTAGTGGTAGGCCATGGGTCGAAGCATCTTCTTGTCTCTGTTGGCCTTCTCAATCAGCCCCTCAAGGTGTATGTTGACCCTTTCAAGCCAATTTTCTCAGTCATTCTCAATCTCTTGCTCAATGGAGGTCAACTTGACCTTTGCCTTCTTAGCCTTTTGCCGGTTCTCCTTGATCATTTGCAACTCCATGAGGACTTGCTTGTCGGTTTAATTGTTTGTTTTTTTGCTCTAGATATTTGATGACCCATTTAGCCCTCTCTAAATTGTCATATAAGGCTTGTATCTCAGCCTCTTTTTCCTTAATGATCATGTCTTTGACAATCTTTGGATCTTGAGCATTCAAGTCAATGACATCAACTCCTTGTGCCTCCTCATGATCAACAAGGACAAAATCTCTCTCTTGCCCATCACTAGGATCCTTCTCATGCATATTTTTCTTGCCTTTAACTTTAACCTTTTGTTGCTGCCAACCTGTACCTGTTTAGCTAAAGAATAAGGCAAAGCCCCTTCCACTACTTGTGAATATAGCATTTTCTTGTGGCCTGAAGATGAAGACGAGACCTCTTCCACACCTTGTGGAGATAATACTCGCCTGGCAGCTACAAAAAGTTTCCTAGTGCCCCTCTCATATTTCATAAATACTGGCACTCCAACAATTTCAGTCTCTTGGACCTTTTCATGTCTTGAAGGTCCACCTTCTTCATGAGGCACTGATGAAAAGACTTGAGGGCCTTTGAACATTTCATGAGAAATGAAAGTTTCCCATGGCATGTTGAGAAGGTTCAGCTGATGTAAAACAATTATTTTACTCAAAGAGTAGTGGTAGATGCTAGTTAACTACTGGGGGTATGATTTCTTCTTTACAATGAGTGCCATCTTCTCAATTTTTCTAAACATGAAGTAGGGGATATTCATCATTCTCACCCTAGTGAAATGCATCAGCAGTCTAATATGGTAGGCATACAACCGGAAGAACCTACCTTCATAAGTAAAGTACTTGATGATGATCTTCATCAATGGAGCAAACCTGTCCTCCAAGAATTTAAAGGGGAATACTCTCTTGAGTTTGTTATGGTATTTAGCCTTGATGTAAGGCTCATAGTACTCCCTGTCAATGTCCTGACCTTTGTTCCAGTTTTCACCCACATTTGGAATACCTGTGGCCTCTGAAATCACAGCTGGTGACAAAGTGAATGTAAATCCAGCAAGGTTTACCCCATTGTTGTCCAAATGTGTCACAAACAACCTTGCTAATTCATGATAAAATTTAACCCTTTCCACCATTTCACAGAAACTGAAACATGACTGGTGTCTAAAATAAGAAATGGCAAATGGGCAGGCTTGTAGCTTCCTCAAACTGATAGTCTCCTCTCTGATATGATTTCCTCCTTTATGAGGCTTCCTGCCCTGTGTGTCTCTCTCCCTGGAACTATCACTAAGGGTTTCTTCTTCCAGCTCATATTCACTATCCATCTCCATTGTTGTATAGTTGTTTCTCTTGTGGTGAATGAAGTGTGGTGAGTTGGTGAATGAATGTAAGATGAGTATGAAGATATTTTATAGATAAATAGGTGAGGGTGAACAAGAGCGGGAATGGGATTTAGGGAGTGAGTAGGGTTTAGGAATTGTGTAGGGTTTGGGGTGTATATGTAGATTTTGGGAATTGGGGAAAATGTATGAGGGAATGAGGTTTAGGGAACAACAAATAACTGATATAGGACAACAGTAATGAGTGAGCTTTTAAAACATATGAGACAATTTGGTGAAAATTAGGGTTTGATTTTTTTAGAGACAAAACCACCAAAGGCTGATGCAACAACCTCTTTTCAACAAGAATGATGGTGTTACTTACTTGCAAAGAGGCAACTTGGAAGTTTTGAGGTGAATTGATGCAATTTGGAATGATCTGGAGCTCAACTGCTAGGTGCGTAGCGCACTCACCTAGGTGCATAGCGCCCGTTTGTTTTTAAACTGCAAAATTTCCCAGGTGCGTAGCGCTAGTTCTATGCATAGCGCTAGACTTTGATGCGTAGCGCCAGTCGGATTTCTCCAAAAACATAGTGAATGCACCCCTTTTGCTCAATAACACTCTAAAGTCGTGTTTTTAGCTCTTGGACATCAACTCAAACACTAAAATGATTTAAGAGAGGGATGGATCTTTATATAGCTTTTTAAATTTTGATTTTTAATTTCCAAAACCCACTTTATAATGTCTATTTGCTTTTCAAATACTCTGTTTTTTGGATGCTTGATATTTTGCTTGAATAGGTGAACTGATGCTTGATTTCTTTGACTTTTGTAGTGGCATGTACTTGCAAATATCAGCAGGTGACCAGGAGTAGCATGAAACCATTAATTACATATGAGAATAATAAAATTACATAAAATTTACAAATAATATACCAATGCTCTTTTTTCACCTCAAAACTAGTTTTGAGGTGAAAATTTTATTAAGCTTACAAATTAAGAGATAAAAACTTTTCTAATGATTATTGTCATCCTCATGTGTCTGCTGACCATGATTAATCAATAGTTACTAAAAACTTGACATGGTAAAACCCTAATACCTAATGAGACTGAAACCCTAAGACCTAAGACTATAATTAATGAAGTGAACTGAAAAATAAACATGAATCATGGACTGAAAGGTATGCAAGGAGGTCAGTAGATATGTGTCATGAGGGAGAAAACTGAAATGAACCCTACCATCAGTTGATCCGTGACCTAATGGAATGCAACTCATCGGAATGGGACACCTAGTATGAAATGCAAAAGAGTAAATTTTGATCACTGATGGCAGTGTGAAGATACTAACACTAACATTGGCTCCAATGGGGATGGTAGCTCGTTGGAGGTGCCAAGAACCATAGACCTCTGGGAACATGTAGACTAGTGCCTCATCCATTGAGCAATGGGGTCAAAACACTTCAAAGACTGAAAACTGACACAATGCAAACTGAGATTGACTCATGACTGAAAATATGACTGAAGACTTACTTAATTAGAACATACTTACAAAACTTATTAATGGCAGTAGACCATTGAGATTTTAGGGCTTCAAATAATGATGACCACCACCTGCCTGCTGAAGAAATATGTACAATCATGTGAAGTGAACCTTCCAATGTAACCAATCCAGCAGATGGCTACTCACTGAAATTTTGCCCTCACCTTCCCCGACCAGGGAAAACAATGTTCATGTAGGCAACTCACGATAACAACTAAAACGAAGGCTTATTCTAACAAACTAGACAACATTCATCTTTTCTAATGCTTGCAAAAGAATGCTAAAGGGATCTTGAAAATCCTGAAGCACTAGCTTGTCTTGAGATCCAGTAGCAAAAATACAAGTACTCCCTTCATTATGATCTGAAAGAACAATTGGCTACTGATTGATAGGAAGGCATAGAGAAGTATAAGCTTCTGCTATCTAAGTGTTAGTTGTAAATTCCTTGACCATGAGAAATTCTAACTCGAATTCTAGAATATTGTCTCTCTTAGGCTTACATTCCTCAATTTCATAGTCTAAGCCTTTCTTAAACAGAAAACGTTCTTCAAGATTATCAAACATGACAGCCCTATCATCTTCATGAAGGAAAACAATTTTTGTTCGTTGATCTATAAATCTAATTTCAAAATTGTCCTCATTTTCAAAAGTGGAAGAAAATTCGCTAACACCTTCTTGACGATATGAACACTGCAAAACTGCATTAGCTTGGGCTATAACATGACCTTTAAGGAGTTGATCTATCTCATCTTCAGATAGAGGAGATAATACTTTTTGTTTTCTTTTGCTCAAATGATTATTGTCTTCTTGAAATAACATTTCAAAACATGAAAAACCTTAATGATAGTCCTGAATTCCCTGGTCTTCTGAAATTTGAAAACATTGTTAATCATCTTCATATGACATGGCAATTAGATTGTCATGTTTCTTATCACGCTCATCAATCATACGAGGGAAAACTTTAGATAGTTCTTGAAACTCAAAACTAACACTTCTATCATTTACTACTGAGTTATCCAAAGAAGATTTTTCACTTACATGAACAAAGATCTCATCTTGTTTTTCATAAAAGGACTAGATTACCTCCTAGTGAAGGCTTTGTTCTAATGAAATGAGAACACTTGGGTCAATAACTTTGTTTTCTATATTCCAGATGATCTCAACAACAGAGCTCCCCTTCATGGGACTTAGAACAAGGTATTCTTCATCATCACGATATGAATCTAGATCTGAATTAGCCAACTTGACTTTATCACAATCTGAAATTGAAACTTGATTTCCCTGCATATTGTCTTCTACTATGAGCAGATCTGAAATAAGACCTTGTCTATCATCATTTTCAATTGTACTAAGATCTTGAACCTGCTGCAAATTTTCCTGAGCATCTTGATAAGTATCCTCTAAGCTCTCTTTATGATGTTGAAATGGATTTTCATACAGGGCTTCCATAATCTCATCGTCCATGAAGTCATCATCTTCATAAACTTTCTCAAGATTTTCAATAAAACTATAAACATGTTTACAACAGTTCTGAACTAATATTAAGGATGGACAAGATTCTTTATATCTTTCAAAGAACATGGTATGAAAATCTTTTAAACAGTGAATACAAGCAAGCAACAAACTTTCATACCAAGATCGAGCTTCACCTTCTAGAGTGGCCATGAATATCTTCATCAAGAAATCTTCAGGAAATCCAACCTTCAACTTGCGAATATGCATGTGAAATCTAACCAAATGTAAAGCAACACCATTCCTATCATCATCTTTAAAGGTAGGAAAATTCCTTTGCCAGTCTACCTAAGGAATTTTATTTGGGAAACCTGGAATGCGATCTCGGCTCATGGGAGCATACCTTCGATCAAGCGAATCCATTTTTATAATAATGAATTCACCAAGAAATTCTTCAGACTACCGGTTCTTGAAGAGTGGAGTTGCCATAAAAATTCTGAAACTTGGGATTTCTCGACACTAGAGTTGCCAGGTGAATGATTTCAGCCTTCCGGTGTCTGATCATTGTCCACCATCAACAATCAGATATGAACTTGATACATTTTGCTGAGGAACATAAAACTACATTCCCCAGTATGG
This sequence comes from Pinus taeda, assembly GCA_000404065.3. Taxonomy (NCBI): domain Eukaryota; kingdom Viridiplantae; phylum Streptophyta; class Pinopsida; order Pinales; family Pinaceae; genus Pinus; species Pinus taeda. The sequence goes on along the minus strand of APFE030324656.1, from coordinate 321,292 downwards.
TCACCACTATGTTCGAGCCTAGATTGACCTCAGGCTAAAGGGAGGCAATCCTAGGATAACCACAAACCACGCTTAACCTGGTAGCTAGCCCTACCAGGTTGGGAGAGGGCTCTATCCTTATGAATCTCAGTCAAGATGACTAGATCAAATATGGATTTAGGCTAGCTATAGTAGCTCTATGGTTTTTGACTGATTTTGTTGAGTTTAGTTGCTAAATCAAATGGAGCAGGCAGCTTTAGGTCCAGGAAATCAAGTTAGGAATGCAGGGTATTCTATGGGGCGAGGTAGGTAGGTGTTTTGGCACTTGAAATTGAGTGATATGGTAGGTCTAAGACTTGTGAGGAGCTGAGGAGAGCATGCAAAGATCATGTATCCTCTTCAAACTGTAGAAAACATAAAAAACTAAATGGTTTCCCAAGGCAAAGCATTGTAACCAATGTATTCTACCTATCTATCTTGATATCATTTAGCTAGAAGAATGAATCAAATTGTGGCACACATAACACATGAGAAAAACTAATAACAGAAGAAGAAACTATGCAAAAACACTTTACCACAAGTATCCCACAAAAATAGCTGCAAATCCTGGTTTATTTCCTTTCCAAACTGCTGTAAAGATGTACAATGTAGCTCAGAGCATCCAAGAGAGTCCAACCTTTGCTAATGACTGAAAAAATACATAATATAGACATCAAAACAACCTATGCTAGCCATCAGGGGTCGAATCCAAGAGATAAGGGACTGTTACAACCATTTCCCAACAAGGAACAAGAATATAGGCAGTGGAACAACTTGCCTCTAAAACCATGGAAACTGATTCATTTACCCCCCAAACCACCTCAAAATGATGAATCTACCCTCTAAGGTCATTTTACAATTACATTTACATAGCATAGCATCATTTACAATCATAAATTCATCCATGATGGGAGAAAAAGTCAACTTGTAGAAAAACTAGGCAAAAATCAAATTTTTGGGCAAACTGGCTCTATGCGTAGCGCCACTAGCCAGGTGCGTAGCTCCACTTCATAGCTACTTTTGGAGGCCTTCCCCTTAGCCACATTGAGCCCAAGATAGCTCATTGGAAAGGTCTTCTTGTCTAGTTTCTAGAACATTTTGAACTTTTTGCATTTGGAGGTCATTTGCCCCCTCCAAAATGAAATCTCCCAAGGCTTCTTCTATGTGTCCAAAAAGAGGTAGAGAGGTCATTTTTTTGATGGTTTTTTGACCTTTTGGTGACCAAATTTTGGTCCAAAATTGCTGAGGTTTTTTGGGTTTGATGCTCTCATCATGCTGAATCTAAATATACAGGACATTTCTCCAAAAAGTCTTCCAGTGAAAAGCGTAGTGTCACCTAGGGCAAATTTATGTGTTGCAAAATTTCAAAATTTGAAAATGACCAAAATTTGTCAAAACTTGCCTAGATTTGGCACAAGGCACTATCATTAATTACTTTGATGGGCTAGTGAGGCTTCAACCGATATTTTTAGCTTGTCTTGCTCCTTTTTTCTCCTTAAGGCCTTCCTCAACCTAGCCTTAAGCTTCCTCATTCTTATGTTGCATATTTTGTTCCAGGTCATGTAGTGGTAGGCGATGTGGCGAAGCATCTTCTTGTCTCTATTGGCCTTCTAAATTAGCCCCTCAAGGTGTATGTTGACCCTTTCAAGCCAAGTTTCTTGGTCATTCTCAATCTCTGCTCAATGGATGTCAACTTTACCTTTGCCTTATTAGCCTTTTGCTGGTTCTCCTTGATCATTTGCAACTCCATGAGGACTTGCTTATCAATCAATTGTTTGTTTTCTTGCTCTAGATATTTGATGACCCATTTAGCCCTCTCTAAATTGTTAGAAAAGGCTTGTATCTCAGCCTCTTGTTCCTTAACGATCATGTCTTTGACAGTCTTTGGATCTTGAGCATCCAAGTCAATGACATCAACTCCTTGTGCCTCCTCATGATCAACAAGGACAAAATCTCTCTCTTGCCCATCACTAGGATCCTTCTCATGCATCTTTTTCTTGCCTTTACCTTTAACCTTGTGTTTCTTCCCAACATGTACCTGTTTAGCTGAAGAAGAAGGCAAAGCCCCTTCCACTCCTTGTGAAGATAGCATTTTCCTGTGGCCTGAAGATGAAGGCGAGACCTCTTCCACCCCTTGTGGAGATAATACTCGCCTGGCAGCTGCAAAAAGTTTCCTAGTGCCCCTCTCATATGTCACAAACACTGGCACTCCAACAATTTCAATCTCTTGGACCTTTTCATGTCCTGAAGGTCCACCTTCTTCATGAGGCACTGATGAAAAGACTTGAGGGCATTTGAACATTTCATGAGAAATGAAAGTTTCCCATGGCATGTTGAGAAGGTTCAGTTGATGTAAAATAATGATTTTAATCAAAGAGTAGTGGTAGATGCTAGTTAACTGTTGGGGGTATGATTTCTTCTTTACAATGAGTGCCATCTTCTCAATGTTTCTGAACATGAAGTAGGGGATATTCATCATTCTCACCCTAGTGAAATGCATCGGCAGTCTAATATGGTAGGCATACAATCGGGAGAACCTACCTTCACAAGTAAAGTACTTGATGATGATCTTCATCAATGGAGAAAACTTGTCCTCCAAGAATTTAAAGGGGAATACTCTCTTGAGTTTGTTATGGTATTTAGCCTTGATGTAAGGCTCATAGTACTCCCTATCAATGTCCCGACCTTTGTTCCACTTTTCACCCACATTTGGAATACCTGTGGCCTCTAAAATCATAGCTGGTGACAAAGTGAATGTAACTCCAGCAAGGTTTACCTCATTGTTGTCCAAATGTGTCACAAACAACCTTGCTAATTCATGATGAAATTTAACCCTTTCCACCATTTCACAGAAACTGAAACATGACTGGTGTCCAAAACAAGAAATGGAAAATGGGCAGGCTTGCAGTTCCCTCAAACTAGTAGGCTCCTCTCTAATATGTTTTCCTCCTTTAAGGCTTCCTGCCCTGTGTGTCTCTCTCCCTGGAACTATCACTAAGGGTTTCTTCTTCCAGCTCATATTCATTGTCCCTCTCCATTGTTGTATAGTTGTTTCTCTTGTGGTGAATGAAGTGTGGTGAGTTGGTGAATGAATGTAAGATGAGTGTGAAGTGATTTTATAGATAAATAGGTGAGGGTGAACAAGAGTGGGAATTGGATTTAGGGAGTGAGTAGGGTTTAGGAATTGTGTAGGGTTTGGGGATTGGGGAAAATGTATGAGGGAATGAGGTTTAGGGAACAACAAATAGATGATATAGGACAACAGTAATGAGTGAGCTTTTAAAATATATGAGACAGTTTGGTGAAAATTAGGTTTGATTTTTTGAGAGGGAAAACCACCAAAGACTAATGCAACAACCTCTTTTCAACAAGAATGATGGTGTTACTTACTTGAAAAGAGGCAATTTGGAAGTTTTGAGGTGAATTGATGCAATTTGGAATGATTTGGAGCTCAACTGCCAGGTGCATAGTGCACTCACCCAGGTGCGTAGCGCCTGTTTGTTTTTAAACTGTAGAAATTGCCCAGGTGCGTAGCGCCAGTTCTATGCGTAGCGTCGGACTTTGGTGCATAGCGCCAGTCAAAATTCTCTAAAAACATAGTGAATGCACCCCTTTTGCTCAAGAACACTCTAAAATCACGTTTTTAGCTCTTAGACATCAACTCAAACACTGAAGTGATTTGAGGGATGGCTCTTTATATAGCTTTTTAACTTTTGATTTTTAATTTCCAAAACCCACTTTATAATGTCTATTTTCTTTTCAAATACTCTGTTTTTTGGATGCTTGATATTTTGCTTGAATAGGTGAACTGATGCTTTATTTTTTTGACTTTTGCAGTGGCATGTACTTGCAAATATCAGCAGGTGACCAGGAGCAGCATGAAACCATTAATTACATATGAGAATAATAAAATTACATAAAATTTACAAATAATATACCAATGCTCTGTTTTCACTTACAGATTAAGAGATAAAAAAAATTTCTGATGATTATTGTCATCCTCATGTGTCTGCTGAACATTATTAATCAATAGTTACTGAAAACTTGACCATGGTAAAACCCTAATACCTAATGAGACTGAAACCCTAAGACCTAAGACCATAATTAATGAAGTGAACTGAAAATAAACATGAATCATGGACTGAAAGGTATGAAAGGAGGTCAGCAGATATGTGTCATGAGGAAGAAAACTGAAATGAACCCTACCATTAGTTGATCCATGACCTAATGGAATGCAACTCATCGGAATGGGACACCTAGTATGAAATGCAAAAGAGTAAATTCTGATCATTGATGGCAGTTTGAAGATACTGGCACTAACAGCTGTAGCGGCCATGTAGTCCTTAACTGGCTTTGCTTTTGCCCATCGCGTCAAGTACTCTATCACAGTGATGATATAGCGTGCCCTCATCTTTCTTGGAGGTGTGATAGGCCCCACGAAGTCGATTTCCCATTTCTCGAATGGTTACAACGTCATCTGTGGCTTGAGCGGCATCACATCCCTTTGCGATGGGTTCCCCGTCCATTGACATACGTCGCAGGCCCGATAGTACGCTTTTGAGTCTTGATGTAGAGTTGGCCACCAGAGTCCTACACGAAGAATATTTTGTGCTGTGGCGTGTCTTGCATAATGTCCTCCTACAACCCCCCCATGTGCTTTGACAAGGATCTATCCTTGCTCGAATTCTAGAACATATCTACGTAATATTTCATCGTTGCCCATTTTGTAGAGGTGCCCTGCAATAATAGTAAAGTCTGTTGTGTGTATCACCAATTCCTTCTTCTGCTGAACAAAATACCTGTGTGGCATGGTTCCTGTGGTTAAGAAGTGGATTATATCCTCAAAGTGGCATTCCGCAAGGCGCACTGCATAGAGTTGTGCATCAGGTAATCCCTCCTCTAGGTTTGTGGGTTCTTCATCATTCTCAATTCGGGATAGGTGATTTGGGCCTACGTTTAGACGCCTCGCCTTTATGATGAATTCAAAATCATATTCTCGAAACAATAACAACCACCTACAAATGCGCCCTCCCAACACAAGCTTATTCACTAGGTATTTTAGCGCAGAGTGATCAGTATACATCTTAAAGTGTCCTCCGAGTAGATAGTGGCGGTATTTCTGGAGCACGTATACCATCGCCAATGCCTCACGCTTAGTAGTGTAGTAGTTCTTTTTAGCTTTGGATAATTGGCGACTTGCGAATGCGATCGGGTGATCAATTCCTTCCGCTCCTTCCTGTGTGAGTACCGTGCCCAACACGATACATGACGCATCAACATGCACATGAAATTCGATGTCCCATTTTGGAAAGACCAATACAGGAGCTGATGCCATCTTTTCCTTAAGCGTTTCCAGACTTTTATTACATTCCTCATTCCAGTAATAAGTAGCATCCTTTTTCAACAACTGTTCCATCGGTGCGGTGATCTGCGCGTAGCTCTTAATGGATTTTCCAGAGTAACCAGTATGTCCCAACGTGACACGCAGCTGCTTGACACTTCACGACACTTGCAGATTGAGTATGACAACAATCTTTGTTGGGTTTATCATCAAGCCTTGCTTGCAGGCTACATGGCCGAGCAAGTTCCCAAAGGGGACAAGGAAAGTACACTTCTTTATATTTAGCGCAATCTGGTGCCATCAGCAACTATCCAGCATTAACCATAAGCTTGCGGTATGTTTCTTAACTAGCCCAAATACGGTCCAATCATCAAGATATACCTCTAAGAACTTATGTATAAATTCCTTGAATGCAACTACCACAACGCACGAGAATATCATTGACGCATTCTTTAGTCCAAAGGGCATCACCGTACACTAAAAATAGTGCCATTCGGTAGAAAAAGTTATTTTACTCCTATCCTCTGGTGCAATCTTGATTTGGTGGTACCCTGAGAAACCATCTGTAAAGGAGTAGGCTTCCTGTCCCCCAACATTTTCTAGGACTTCGTCTATAAATGGTGTTGGGAATGGATCGTTAACACATGCATCGTTGAGCTTCCTGAGATCTACAAAGATGCATATTTCTCCCTTCTATATTTTATCTGTTGAAAATAATACTGAGAGGGGGGGTGAATCAATATTATCTAGTCCTTTTACCAAATCTTCCTTATTTTCACTTTGAATTATTTTTTCATATCAGTACTATAAAATAATGAGCATGAACAAGAAACCAGTCACATCAAAGAACACCAGATATAAGGTGGAAACCCAATGTGGGTGAAAACCACCTGCTGCAATATGTCTCTATCTTCTTTCAAATTAGAAACTCCTTTTACAATGGTCTTGTACTGGTGCAGTCCTTTACCAGTACGAGGCTGCAACCTGCAGAGAGCTACAACTCTCTCTCGTTTTCCAGTCTCTCCTGGAAGGGAGCTACAACCCCCTACTTCTTTTCTTTCAAGGACCACTTTTCATAAATTTTCAAACTGGATCCATAAATATCAAATGATCATAAAGTACCAATAAGTCACCTAGATAACCAGATCCACAATAACAGTAAACTAAACCCAGAACACCTTATCAACAAAAATCAGTCAACAAAAGATCTTAAGACAGATACGCAATTTCCTTTTCTCTGGCCTGTGGCATCTCCGCACTGCGCCTTCTGTGGCGTCTCTGCACTGCGCCTTCTGTGGCGCCTTCGCACTGCGCCTTCTGTGGCACCTCCACACTGCGCCTTTTGTGGCGCCTTCGCATTGCGCCTTCTGTGGCGCCTCCGTACTGCGCCTTCTGTGGCGTCTCCGCACTGCGCCTTCTGTGCCGCCTTCGCACTGCGCCTTCTGTGGTGCCTCCGCACTGCGCCTTCTGTGGCGACTTCGCACTGCGCCTTCTGTGGCGCCTCTACACTGCGCCTTTTGTGGCGCCTCTGTGGCGTCTCCGCACTGCGCCTTCTGTGGCGCCTTCACACTGCGCCTTCTGTGGCGCCTCCGCACTACGCCTTCTGTGGTGCCTTCGCACTGCGCCTTCTGTGGCGCCTCCGCACTGCGCCTTCGCACTTCCACAACTGCAGCGCTCGAGTGATCACCCTTCACAGATTCGCTTTCCACTTCACTTTCATATAGATCGAGCTTTTGAAACAATAACCCAATATTTCAGATCTTAAGATATTCAACCCAAAAGCATACACAAGCCAAATGATCTCCTTCGCTTTACATAGGCAAGCTCTTCCTCAAATCATGGACCAATACCACGGGCCAAAACCATAATAACACAATACCGTCGGCTAAATACCAAGGGTTAAACATAAGGAACCCCACATGTGCACGCTTTACTGGCTTGAAGTGTGTGCACTGGGGGTACGCACCTCATGAATGGGTAACTTGCGTGTCTGGACGCGGTCCCTGCATGGCGTACTTGCGGGTACGCATCTTCTGAACTGTTCTCATGCGTACTTCTTAATTCTCATCATATTGAGAGCCATGCCATAGGTGTTGCCATCAAGTACAACATCTGTAACATATAACCATACCAGAAACATAATGCCAACACTTCTTCTGTAAATGGCATTGGGAATTGATCATGAACACATGCATCGTTAAGCTTCCGTAGATCTACACAAATAATTATTTCACATTTTTGTTTCTTTTCCTGTACCACCATTGGGCTCACCCAATCACATTTTTCGATAGGTTCTATGACATCTACCTCCAATATTTTATTCAACTCCTGGTGAACCTTTTCCTTATACTTAGGGTTAAGGTGGTAAGGCCTCTATTATAGGCTTCATGTCCAGTATCATTGTGATCTTCATAATGCCCAAATCTCCAACTATTCCCTTTAAATCCAAAAACTTGGTGGGGAAGAGATCCTGGTATTCACAAAGTAATTCAAAAACTTTATCCACTTTAGCATGTTCCTAATAATCTCTAATTTTTACGAACTTCTGTTCTTCTTCAGTGCCAATGTTTACTTGCTTTATTTTCAGAGGTACAAAGATTTCCAAGTTTTCTATTTGTGGGCCCTCGACTTCGTGATGCCCTTTCTGCCACTAGAATATTGATGTTCCTGGGGTCTTCCTCTTCCTCTTTAGCGGTCACATTATAACATTCTAGAGCATGGCATAGCTGGGTGCCCCAATCTAGTTGGGTCCATTCAATAAGTTTCGTTGATAATCTAAAGACAACCACGTCAATCTCTTGTAGCACTTCATCGATGCTTGCAAAGCCATATTCAAAGTTGAAATTCAATAAGGAGCCTTCCTTTAGTACATCCCATTCCATGGTGCCACGGCAAAGCTCCATTTCAAGATACCAGTTCATGGAGATGGCATCCAAGGTATGAAAAAATATGTGTACCCACTCTGGCTGCGGTTTGATTCCCATGCCTTTGTCCACTTCGCTAGGTGATTGTGGATCATCCCCTCCATTGCACTTCTCAATCAATCTAGGATTAGCGTGCCCAAACCATAACTTCATCATTCTTCAGCAATCCCACCATCTATCAAAACTATCCTTATGTGTGCCCCACCATTGTGTGGGTGTAGCGCACAACGCCAGTTCTATAGCTTGGAAGTAGTGATCTTAAGGGACTTCCCACTCAATTTCACCCAAAAGCACATCTATGTCAGTTAAACCATCATAATAAGGAAATTTCCTTACCTCCAATGAAACACAATGTAGTGACTTCATCATCATATGCATCGCAATGTAGCAACTTCATGTAACCAATTCTGCCAATGCTCTAGCTCCTCATATGAATCACAAGTGAAGGAACTCTCCTTGTCCCACGCAATCCACCAAACTTCCATCAGATTGATCCAGTCCTAGTCTCACACTGTTATTTTGTAGATTTTATCTAGTTCATCATCACTTTCTTCATAATCACAAACTGGTTTAGTATAGTGTGCCCCTTCTGTTGGATCTAGTGGCACTATAACTCGAAGTGACTTTCTTTCTAATGACATTTTCCTCTTCTTCAAATTAGTGATGACATTCATATCAATAGCCTAGTCAATTCCCAAGAGCGTGGGGTAGGGATTATTGTCATCAGCAATTTCTATAACTTCAAAGTCTGCCACCACACTCACACCTTTAATATCAACTATTACTCCATATTACCCTCCCATGGGGATGATTTTCTATTGGTTCACCATCCTAAGCCGAATTAGAGACCATTGCAATACAGGTCTCCCCATCCTTTTACATGTCTATTTGGTAATACGTTTTCATGGGACCTAAGATCCAAAATGACTTGTTCCATCTCATAATCAACTATCTGCACTATTAGCCTCATCTCTCACCCTGTTTTCACCTTATGATTGCCAATCTTTCTGACTGTGCGATGTTCACTAAGGGCCTTTTCCTTGCTAGCACATTTATTTATTATGTCCTCCAAGCCTTCCATAGCCTCGCTATCAAACATCAGTTTCAAGTAGATTTCCAAAAATGTATTGAGTACATAAGGGTTAACCTCTGTAGGTGCACTCATCTCTTTCATCTTGTCCTGGCTTCCTTAGGTGGATGCCTTAGAGAAGCTCTTCTTGGCTTCCATAAATGTTTCCTTAGCACGATCCAAATCAAATACAACTTCTTTCTATGGTGCTTTGTAGACCCATCCCTCTTATTCATGATGTTCACCTTTATTATTACTAGTTGTCGTTCCACTTCTGAGCACAACATTAATTATTTGATCTTCCTCGTAGGGCTCAGCCCTCATCATCTACAAATTCTGTGTAGGCTACTGCGGCTGCATTTTCTTCTCTTGAATTTTAGCTATTAGCATTGGTAAGTCTTCTATAGTATGGTCAAATTTTCTGCATTATTAACATCATGGGTGTGTAGGATTCTGGAACTCTTGCACATATTTCCTTGGTTGTCTACAGTTGTAGCAAATAATTTGACCATGACCTCTACCATGTCCTCCTCATTGGCCTTGTCCTCAACCCTAATAACCTCCACACACTCCTTTGATGCCTTGATATGGAGGTGGAGTTCCTTCTTGCTTATGGTACATATGGGTTCTTTCCATCATCAGCTCATATCTCCGACAATGGCACTTGTCATGGCCTACATATTTGTAGAAATTATGGAACAACTACTTGGGTGTCTGAATGAACATTTGAAGTAAATGGAAATTATCCATTGTATGTTGCTCAGTAACTTGACAAATAGTGCACCACAGTGCAGACCCCATGCTCGGCCATGTTGGGGCTTTTGAATTCAGGGGAATTGGTCCCCCACCTGTAATATAATTCGTCTATGTGGGACAGTGATATTTATCATGCCCATGGCCCTTTCACTTGAAACATCAGACTTCTAGGCACACTTCTAGTTTAGGTTCCTTGTCTTTCTTCAAACTTTGTAACTCTAGGTGTAAGCTTGCTAATTGTGAGTGGTTTTGTTGTACTCCCAGGCTCGTATCCTAAATAGGTGATTCCTATAGCCTTATTGCAATCTCCAAGGCCTTTTCCTGTGTTTCTACCTTCTATCATGATAGAGTAATTCTCAAGTGGGGCAAAAGCGCTATAAACTATACACGGAATTGGCTATCTATGATTTGCATGTTAACCTCTTTGATCTGACACTTCAACCTCTGATCAAATTCCTAAGCCGTCTCATTGACCCAGATGATGATCTCCTCAAATCTAATTACTGACAATGAGTCATACTTAGGCTTCCTAAACTCTTTCTTTAAGGTTATCTTAGTCTCTGCTAGCGTTGCAAGAGGATTATTAGAATACTACTTAATGTACCAAGTTAGCGTGTGATCCTGCAAAGCGGTAACCAACTATCCCTTCTTTATATTGTCATCGATAATATGTTGCAATGTCCATACAGCGTTCGCAACAAACCAAAAATGCTTTGCATCTTCACTTCCTATCCCTTGAATATTGGAATCTTCATTGTGTTCGCCATGTTGAATGGTGGCGATGGACGTCGAGGTGTGGGCAAAGGTGTATGTGGTGGTGGTGGAGGTGGAGATGGAGTGGAAGGATGATTTTCTTGAGGAATCCCCTAAGTGATTAGCTAAATAGAGCTTTACAACGTAGTCTGTCCCAACCCTTCATCGTCACTTAAATGAGGTCCAATCAATGGAATATACTCTGATCCTGATCCTTCACAATTTCTAAAGAATTGTCCACTTTGTGTATCTCCAAACGTCAAGGTAATAACATCACCTGTTTTTCACATAACAACATTTTAATCCAAGTATTCAATGATATTAAATACTGACCTCGTGGTCCTTTGAAAAGTCACCGCTCCACTATGTTATAGCTAACTAAGGTATCAACTGCCAATTTTGTAACAAATCCTCCTAGAATTCGATCGAGCCAATGATCGAAAACCTACGTGATATTGTTTTCATAGGCTTCTAGTCATCGCACTAATTCTAAAGTCCACACTATTGGACTATCAAGCTTCCACCTTCCTTGACTTTCTGTCAATTTGGCTAACCACTCGTACAGTTGAATTAGGAAGGTGTAAAAGAAGATCTTGTGTGTCTTTGTATACAGGTACCTGTTCAGCGACTCTTCCTTTGAGAGGTGTGTATTCCTATTTTCTTGCACTGGGAACTCGTGACTATTGCGATCCAACCACTTTCCAATTTCTTTATTAGTCGAATTCCAATGATGCGACATCACACATCTCGTTGAGAAAATCCTAGTCCTAGCAACAAAGCCATTTGTTGGCTTAGGGGTTCTTGACCCATGTTCAGATTTAGCTTCACAAACCAACAAAATCCTACACTAATAGCCCTTTTGGCAATGACCCATGTAGCACAAGCTGTAATCTCACCCGAAGCGGTATGGGGGGATGCAAGAACCAAGTTTCTGCATCCAAAGACTAGTGTGATGTCTTCTAGTGCCTTGGATCTGCCTTCATTCAGATTGATAAACTCTTATGGCACGTTACTGCAACTCTGTTAAAAGAAACTTTAGACCTTCACGAAGCTCTATGATCAGTCCTTGCAAACCTTTAGTAGTTGATTTACCTACTTACATGCATCAAAAAGTAATCCTAAATTGGTGTTCATATAGATTTACCTAAGTCGTTAATAAACATAAGAGGAATCAATAGAGTCTTCGCGAAAGTATTTAAACATACATTGAGTAGATTATTAAGATAGATTCAAGATAATTGCATAGACATTATCAATAATTCATAATACGTGGCATTTATCAGCAACATATAACATTAAAAGAGATAAATAGAAATACTCAGGAATTCATTGAAAAAATGTCTTTATTGATCTTCAATTGAAGGATTACATACTGAAATTTCCCTATGCATACAGCTGCAAGGGTCCACACACTCAGTTGTGGACTCTAAGTATGCTTATGTGCACTCATCTGCAAAGCCTTTATTCTTCTAAGCCTTCCACAGCCTTTCGCTCTTCTACCTTACCCTCTTCTAATCTACTTCCATCTAGTTACTTCTTTCTTTCACTAGGACTCAACTATTTATAGTATTTTTCATACAATGCCATGTTCCGTGGACCATGGGTGAATCTCAAAACCGACTCAAAACTTATCAAAAACAAGGGGCTAAGCCCTTTTGACTCTTATTCATCTACGTGCTCTGCGTCCACAAATCGCAGAGACTTTACATTATTTACAAAATTTGTACCAAAATTTCGGTTATATTAACCCCAAAATAATCTAGGGGACCCCATCCCAACAACCTTCATGGGTTATGAATTCCATTTTTGGAATTTTTTCATTCTTCATTCTAATTTAATGATATCATGAATGAATATCGAACTTGGTGAAGTACATTGCTCCATGTAATTCATCCAAAAATTCATCAATGCCATGAATGGGAAATTTATCTTTAATAGTAAGCTTGTTTAGCTCCCTATAATCCAGACACATACACCATGCTCAATCCTTCTTGTGCACCAATACTACTGGAGTAGAGAAATAACTTTGTCTAGGTTGAATTATACCAGCCTCTAGCATTTCTACAACCATACATTGAAGTCCACTCTTTTAGGCATAGGGATATTTGTAAGGCTTGATGTTTGGAGGAACACTTCCTAGAATCAAGTGAATAGCATGATTATAATTTCATCTTTGGGAGTCTAAAATACCTTAGAATGATTGTCCAAGAAATTTTGGGGATCTAGAGAAATAGATGATTTTGATGTTTGAACCTCTAGTGAAGATAATTGTACAATTATGCCTCATTGTTCTTTATTAAAAATATTCATCATTTTGTTGTAGTGTTTTCTTCTCAAAGATGTATGAAAAGAACCCACTTAAGATTATGGATGACAAGCAATCTCAACAATATAAATGGCTTTTAAACATTGTAGATCTGCAGCAACTGATAGAAACAAAACCTGGCCAAAGTCGTGATCTATGCCACAATCATAGTTAAACAACAAAAAGAAAGAGTAATAAATCCAATCATCCAATGGAATCTAGATATACGAAGAATAGCTTTTATTATAACACCTATGATAGGAACAAATAGATATTACTAGTCCCCCTCTATGGGATGGGTTCTTGCCTATCCTCCTACATCTTCAGCTTGTGTAGATTATCTCTCCTCTATAATGTATAAACCCAACAAAAATATGGTGTGCAACAATGAAAAATAATCAGAGTGAGTGCAACAATGAAAATGATCAAAAGTGAATAATGAATCGAAAACCCTTATATATAAAAATAAATTGAGTTATCCTCGAATAATGAGCAATAATAAAATATTATTGACCCCATTCTTGGAATAACCACTTGGAATACTTTATTAGATTTGGTTAGGAGGGAAAAAGTATTTAAAGTCTTATTTAGAACTAATAAATAAATAAATGATTTATTTAATTATTCTTCATTGGTTTAACTATAAATTACTTAACAAAGGTGGTTTATTAGGTAATTTCTCATAGTGAAAGAAATTTTTCTATGGTAAAATTGGCTTTACATGGTGTACTTCATTCCATCTAGTAATTTAGGCTAGATGATCAATTTTTTGGTGACAACAAATTTCCCTACAACATACAAGTGTGATGAGAAAAAGGTATGATTGATGTACGTTGTAAAGACACAATCAGTAGATAACATAGGGGAGTCAAAGAGAGAGAGAGACTAGTAAAGTTGAAGTGAAAGAGGATAGGGACAGAGGGGGAAAGACTAATGCATGTCTCATTTTATGTTGTGGTACCGGACCTCAATGAGGGGAGGGAGGCATGCCCATACCCACCAAGATAGCTTAGTGCAAAAATAATTGTTTTCCTAGAAATATAAAATTGAGCAATGAAGTACATGTTGAATGGTACATGACATGTTGGCATAATAGAGCCAGAGAATAATACAATGTGTCTCATATACATAATGCACCTAGAAAAACATGAGCTAGGACTGAATACAACAATATCTAAGTACATGAGATACAAAGGCCCTTCCCTCAAGAAATGGGAGGGAGGGAGGGTAGAACAACTAGAGAAGCTCTGCTAAATAGGGAAGCACTCTGCAATGCTGAATGGATCACCTGAAGGATACATGCATGCTATGAACACTGCAATCAGTAGGAATGAACCCATAACCTCTCTGGAACTTCATCTGAGGTTGTAGCATAGTAGGTATGCATCTGGGCATGTGTGGGGCTACCTGAAGGGCCACCCTCTCATGAGGTCTGAAACATCTCACACACACCCAGAAATCACTGGTACAATCTGTTGCATCACTAGACCATCAACTGTATGGATCACAAACATGAAATGACCAAGTTAAAGGGTAATAATGAGACCCTCTGCTTGATCCAAGATGTTGAACAAGAATGGAAGCTGGAACTGAGATACACCGCCCTCTAGGTTGTTCCTCTAGAATAAGTGAGCTGATGTCGACAGAGTAGGTCTCGCGATGAATGACAAAATGAGGATCCTCAACTAAAGCACGAGGGAAAATAGTAGTGTGATTGATGGAATAACACCAAGGATAGTGGGAAAAATTTTGACTGAGGGACAAACATATGACTACCCTTTCCAGAGCATAAAGTGCATGGCTGACTTGGCAGCAACTGACTCAACTCCGGAGGGGATGGGGACAGTATGACTAGAGGCCAAAATTTGCAACACGGGATGAAAGGTATGAAAATATGGATGAAATAATGTGACATGATAGAATGGGACGTGAGAAAAACTCCATGGATGCAAGGGTGATTCATTGCAGATGCTCTGAACAAGGGTGACTCAATGACCCTGCCAGATAGACTAGGCCCAGCGGAGACCATAAAAACATGAATAAGTGATGGTTACTCATGACGCGAACTGACACATGGTATGACAAGTATTCAAAGGACTAGGACCTAAAAGTACAAGTGTTTCTTTGTGACGAAATTCGATTTTGAGAGACGACGAAGTGACCCTTCTTGGAAAGATGACTTCCTAGTGAAGTGTCAAATCATCAAAAAGTTAGGAAGACCCATTATAGATCTCAATGAGAGATTTCCAATGGTGCTAATGATTCGTCAAATGGATCTATGGTCTGGTTGCAATGTGTGACAACAAAACTATGGGTTTTCCTATAAAATATCATTTTCCCTCCAATTTGAGAGGAGGAGAAGGCCCTAACGCTTTTGGAGATCGTTGCGGAAAAACAAACCATTGGAATCAGGATCTACAAATTTTAGGAAAGTGGCCTTACTTGTCTAAATATGGCCTTAATGCTTCTTAGAATGATGGTTCTTGGTAAGAATTAAGGGAAGAGGAAAACTAGAATGACCTACTAGAGGAGTTCTAGAATCATCCTCACCCACCAAGTCAAACATGGGGTCTCTGTGGACATAGAGTAGAATATTTAAAGAGATGGTATCAAACATCTGTGATATGCAATGGGTATATGGCTTGCCAAGGAGGCTAGTTGGACAAACTATCCAAGTAATGGGAGGATAATCGACCATACCAGGGGAAAACCATCATGTCCCCAAGCATGGGATACTGCCCGCAAACATATGTGATGGAGGGGACTGATCTAGTATGCAAAGGTGGGGATGATGCCCCCTAGTAGAAGGATTTTGTGGAGCACCATTGTGTTCTGAGTGCTCAAAAAATGGATTCAATCATCTCAACCTAACTTGGTAGGATATTCTCCAAAGGATTATAATGAGATGTAGGGGCCTATGTGCCCCCCAGTATGTTATGGGCGTACTAGATGTATCTAGAGTGATGGAGTCCAAATATGGGAGGAAGTACACATGATGGTGCATATCATTCCAAGGATAATCATGGTAATCATGGCTTCCATGATGTCCTCATCGAATGGAAGATGGGGGATGGGAGGAATACTGACTACATGATGTGGCAACATTGCCTAATGCATCAACATGAGAAAGAAGGTTCACAAAGGTATCATCTGGAATGGTAGACGATGAGCTAGTAGATGGAGGATTTACAGATGTTGAGACCTGGGATTCTATCAAAAGAGGTTTGATAGAAGTGCACTTGGAAACCTTAGAAAGGTTTTCCTACGAGGAACTCAAGGATGATGACAGGTAATGGATGTGGCCTGTGGTGTCCATCATCTTGACATCAAGGGGAGGGATCATGATTGTGGGACCAGTGTCTCCCTATTCTAGTTGACTAGTGATACTAGAATCCATGGGTAGAGGAGTGGATGATCCACTATGAGTGGCCTCGTATTGCCAATCACCCCAATGCAATCACAAAATTCATCGAGATGAGGGCAACAATGGGAATAGTGACCATGATGATCACATAGGGCACAAGGGTGATTTATGCATAACATTTTGAGTTTCTTGGTTAGCTCTGGTAAGTTAACATGGACTTCATGGATATTTGAATCAAGGAATGCTTCATGAACCAAATGTTTAAGTTGAGGAATTTCAAGACAATTGTTTGTGGCATGCCCAACAACTTTACAAAAATCACACGGGGATGTCAGCTTTGGGGCCTTAGGGGATGGAGGAGCTTGGGGAGCCTTGTCCTTAGGTTCTTTCCTCTTAGCATTTCCCCTTGTCTAGATGCTTTCGCAATAGGAGCTAGTTCCCATTGAGGTTGTGATGGAACTGAAGCAGTGACAGGGGTCATGGGGATCAGTTGAACCAGGGTCAAAGCATGATAAGGTCTTAGCTGAATAGGTGGAATGTTTGCAGGGGATCGATGTACCATACTAGGATCCCCAAAGTCATGTTAGGAAGGACCAGAAAAATCATGACGGGGATAGAAAATACTCCTTGAGGGGGAAATAAGAAAGGCATATGACCTGTAGGATAATGTCCCAGTAGAATAACTCCTTGATGGTTGAGACCTAGAGGAACAGTTCCTGGTGGAAGCATAAGAGAGGCACCCACAAATGGAGGAGGTCCCTGGGGGTCAATTTAAAGGGCTCAGCTAGAAGGGTAATAGTAGGGTGTTGAGGAGCTGGTTGGTGATCAGGTGTACCAAACTACTTAAGGGCAGCCCATGACACTTGCAACATCCAAAGACTCATAGATTTAGGCTCTAAGATGGGAGGGGGAGGACCACGAGAAGCACCCAATAATGAGGAATATTTATAGACTCCAAGTGAAACATCGATGGGAGGAGTTGAAGGCTGTTTATCGAACACTGATGAGATAATGTACTCGGGGGAGGTCACGGATGCAGGCACGTAGTAAGTCAACTGATCGATGGTAATGATCTTCACTTCATGGGAGAATCACATATTTCGGAACATCGCAGACGTGACAGTTGACATGGCATATGTGTAACTACAACCTAAGAGAATGTTGTAATCTAAAGGGGCATCGATGAGTTTAATGTCGACATGGACAGTCTTGCCCACAAGGGTCACTAAACAGTTGCAATACATGCTAAGGGGCTGGTAGGAGTGTCCATCCAAAACACGCAAAGTTATGGTGGATGGGGAAAACTCAGGTGACTTAATTTGTTTCCAAACAGTAGTAGACATCACATAGGTTGATGCACCTTCATCAACAATGCATCGGGACATGATTGGATTATGGACTTTAACTGGTATCTGGAAAGCAACAAATGAAGGCAATGGGGGATGGTCTGATGTACCAACTAGGAAGACAATCAAGCAATTGTCAGAAGGACCTACTGCACCCAAGGAAATTAGTAGAGCTTTCTTTTGAGATGGGCATGACAGGAGAACTTCTAGCATTAACATGGCAACAGGTGATTGCCCCAAGTCATCTACTATACTATATGTATCGAGAATTTGTTAGAAGTCGAATTACGGTGTAATGGTCCATTTTGGATCTTAGGAATGACCTCAATTTTAGGTTGAGGGATCTGTAAACGACCATTGGGTGTCATACGAGGCTCAGTAGATACTTTGGTTTTCGACTCAGTGGGACACGAAGTTGACTGCTTGTCATATTGACAGGACTAAGTTTGTAGGTTGATATTGGAGGGGTTAAGCTCATTGGAGTTCATCATAAGGATCTGGTAGTCACTAGGACTATAAGTTTGGGGAGGGTGGGCTGCTTGACCTGGATGAGGTTGAGCAACAACAAATCCTTGCTAAGGGAAAGGATTTGTGAGCACTGCCAGTTGAGATGGTGTAGGATTTTGAGGTGATTGTTGACTTCTAGAAGTTGCTTGAGCTTACCACATTTGGCACATCTAGGGTAAAAGAGGACACTCATGTGCATAATGGCCATGTACACCACAACATGCATAAGGCTTGTTCGTATGAATAGCCTTTTTCTACTTGGGTTGGCTGCCTTGTTGCTAGTTTTCGTTGTTAGGTTGGTTCCCCTGAGGTTCACCGGGTTGATTACCTTGATTACCCTGGTTACTCTTGTTACCCTTCCCTTTATTCTTTTTCTTAGAATTTTGGTGATTGGTCATAGTTTATTGCGAAAACACTTGACCCTGAGAGGGGGGTGTTTTTTGGGGCTAAGGGTGCATGGGAGGCTATGGTGCTAATTCTTAAGGGGCTAGAGTGCTAGGCTATGCATAAGGAGGATCAACAGTTTGGTAGACAGGTTTGGGTCCTGGAAACATGTTGCCAGTAGGAGGGACATAAGTTTTGGAGGAACTAGCGTCCCCCTATGGGTTGCCATAACTTTGCTAAGTATATGGTGAAGAGTGTGAAATGGATCCAACAATACTGTCGACAGCGTGAGATGCCCCCGATGCATTGGCACTTCCAAGATGAGGGAGGTCTAGAATGACGGTATAGAAATAACCAGATTATGCATAGATCAGTCATATCTCATAGCGGTTTGGAGAGCTTCTTCCTTGGTATGAGGAAAATGGAACGCAA
The DNA here is from genome assembly GCA_000404065.3 of Pinus taeda. Taxonomy (NCBI): domain Eukaryota; kingdom Viridiplantae; phylum Streptophyta; class Pinopsida; order Pinales; family Pinaceae; genus Pinus; species Pinus taeda. The sequence goes on along the minus strand of APFE030324656.1, from coordinate 302,093 downwards.
CATCTTTTCCAATGGGAGATAAAAGGCTCCTAAGAAACCAATCTAGATAGACATGGTCTTGGAAAGGCGGGGCACTCCATGTGCTCCTGCTTCGTCACCAGTCATGAACATGGTCAGAAAGGTGAGCGGAAAAGTATTGAGGGAATGTGGTCAATAGCTCCATACTGGTGTCGTATTGGAGATGTATCTGGGAATATGAAAGGAACGCTTTAGCAAGCATTGTGAAAATGGAATGAGATGTGGAGGGCTAGTCTACATACCATTTTCTAGTGTCTCTAGTGAGCATGCGGTTGAATAGTCGAAGATGAATGGAGTTATCAGTTATGGAGTTCGATGAACACCACATGTGGAAGGATCGTACATGGCTGGTAGGATCCTCTCTAGCATTACCCTCAAACTTTTGGATGTCTAAGGGAAGCTTAGTCAGCATAGAGGGCCAACTAGCATCATCGTGTATGGGTTCGTTTATTAATTGGTTAAAATCTGGTAGACTTAACCCATCGATGAAGGGGCGCATGGGAACTACTGGAACGATTCCTGAGACTATTCTACTTGATGTGACCACTAGTATAGAACTGGAGCCAACACCAGGTTGGGTTCCTACACTAGTTGTGGGTCCAGATATGGTGATGATATGCGGTGAAGGAGGCTCAGACTCAGATGAGGAATCGGGTGAACCAGTAGAAGATTCGGTGTGGGAACGTGGAGGGCTATGAATTTGAACCCAGCGGGAATGAGTAATATGCCCAAGAGGAAACTGGGTGTCAAGGCCTAATAGTCTCCACGAAATATGCCTTGGTGGTGTAATGGCAGTGGGAGACACGTGACACAAAAATGATGAAGGGAGATCAACAATATGCCTTTGTCTCGATGAGGGGAGATAAATTTATTATGTTAAGTCTTGTCTTGGTGGTGTAAACCAAGCAGCCTTCACTTAACGTGTGCTTGTGTGTGCAAGTGTATTAATTGATTAATCCTAGATCATGTTTGTAAAAAGAAAAGGCTTGCTGAAAATAAACTGAAATTAATAACAAAAAATAAACAGCAAAAAAATTAACTAAACCCCACCCAAATTGGTTTTGCAAACACTATGCTGGTTGGTGGCTAAATCGATGGAAAATACACTAAAATAGTCAAGAGATCTAAATGTTGGTGTGATTGGGATCAAGTGACACTAAACTGCTGGAAAGTGGTGCAGCAAAAACAAAAAACCAGAGAGGAAGATCATTGCAAAAATATAGGGAGATGGGTGAAACACATAGTGAAATTGATGGGACCCAAACGCAAATGACCAAACAAGTTTAAATGTGAAACTATGGATGGTAACAACCTATCTTAAAAATTTTGAAACAAAAGGGTACAGATCTGGAAAATGTGATTGAAAGTGCTGCAAAAACTCAAACTACTCACTTAGCTAAACATCTCCTAGAAAGGTGGAAGAGTGCTAGAAGCCCTAGGGGGGCTAAATTCAACTTCAACGAGTACATAAAAATAGATAAAGGCCTAAGCGGGATGAGAAAAAGGTCAAACAACCCAGAAAATAGCTCTCGGCAAAACTCAGAAACAAATCTGAGAAAAAACCTAAAACCCTTAAATTGCAGGTACTAACCTGTTTTTGAATAGGAATCACACCTTTTGGGCCGATAAGTGTGCTCTAGCATCTAGATTGCACTTTTTGGGAAAAAAAGTGTGATTTCTACTCTATGGATCTTGGTTGGCAAATCTAAAAAAAAAGTGTTGCCTTTGTCGTGGCTGGTTCCTGTGATATGAGGAAACGACGAGAAAGCTTGCAAAAGTCAGAAATTTAATAGACCTAGGGTTAAAAAACTAGGAAAAATTAAGAGAATTGAAAAAAGATGAAACCCTAAGCTGAAAACTAAAGGTCACCCAGGTTTTTAGATATGAAGTATAAAACCCAACAGAGTCGCCAATTTTGTTGTAGTGTTTTCTTCTCAAAAATGTACGAAAATAACCCACTTAATATTGTGGATAACAAACAATCTCAACAATCTAAATGGCTACTAAACATTGTATATCTATAACAACTGATAGAAACAAAACCTTTCAATGTCTGGATCTATGTCACAATCATAGTTAAATAACAAAAATAAAGAGTAATAACTCCAATCATCCAATGGAAACCAGATATACAAGGAATAATGTTTATTATAACACCTGTGAAGGGCACAAATAGATGTTACCAATGCCCCTCTATGGGATGGGTTATTGGCTATCCTCAAACATCTCTAGCTTGTGTGGAGTCCCTCTCCTCTATAATGTATAAACCCAACAAATATATGGTATGCGAGAATGAAAATAATTAGAGTTACAACAATGAGTGCAACAATGAATATAATCAAAAGTGAATAATGAATAGAAAACCCTTCTATTTATAAAAAAAAAAATTAGTTATCCTCGAATAATGAGCAATAATAAAATGTTATTGATCCCATTCTTTGAATAACAACTAGGAATATTTTATTATATTTGGTTAGGAGGGAAAAAGTATTTAAACTTTTATTTAGAAATAATAAATAAAAATTATTTATTTATCATCTCAAGAAATTAGTTAAGGAATAATAAACAAATAATGATTTATTTAATTATTCCTAAGGGATTTAGTCAAACTTGACAAAGAATAATAATTAATTGTTCATTAATTAATTATTCTAAGAGAAAAATAAGATAATTAATGATTTATCTATTTATTTTTCATGATTGGTCAAATATGACAAGGAATAATAATTGAAAAATGGTTTAATTAATTATTCCTAGAAGAAAATCATATAAATAGTGATTTATTTAATTATTCTTCATGGGTTTAACTACAAACTACTTAACAAATGTGGTTTATTAAGCAATTTCTCATGTGAAAGCAATTTTACTATGGTAAAATTGGCTTTAGAAGGTGTACTTCAATCCATCTAGTAAATTAGGTTAGATGATCAATTTTTCGATAATAACACATGCCATTAGAGATGATTATCTTTCTTGGTTTCCCTGAAATGCCCCTTAATTCAATTTCCTTTCCTTCCAAAAATAAATTAAAGAAAAGTTCTTGAAAATTAAAAGTTATTTTCCCCAAAGATTGTAACCATTGGACTCCTAGTACAACATCACCACCATCCATTGGAATGGAAAGCATTGGACTATTTAATACATATTCGCCCATGGTTAACTTGATATTATGGTACTTTCCAGATAAATTTATATTTCCTTCATTTGTAACCATCACTTGACATTGGTGCTAGATATAGAAAAAAGTTTAACTCTTTGGCTATCTTACAATGAATAAAATTATGAGTATTACCCAAATCAATTAGCACTATTGCCTTTTTCTTCTTTATATATCCTTCTATATTGAGAATTTGAAGACTATTAATTACTGCCAATGCATTAAAAGAGATGGTTGGATTCATTTCGTCTTTCTTTGGGGTTGGTTCTTGGTGTATATCCTCTTCTTTTCATGTTTCTTATTCCTCTTCTTCCTCCTCTTCACAATCTATATAAAATAATTTCTTCTCAGCACACTTTTGACCTTTAACATATTTTCTATCACAACTATAACAAAGCCATTTTGTTATGCTTTCCTCCAATTGTTGTGGCACCATCCTTGTATGTTGTGGAAGGCTAGGAGTAGCAACACTTCCATTTTTATAGTTGTATGTGGTAGACTTCCTTGTTACTATATGTTGGGATGGGGTCCCTGGGATTAAATTTTGTATTTCCTTTTTGTAAAAATGTAAAGTCTCCGCAATTTGGGGAAGTTGGAGCACAAAGATATTAAGAGTCAAAGCGGATTTAGTTCCTTAGGTTTTCAAGTGTTAACAAGGTTTTGAGACTCGCCCATGGCCCATGGATCATGGTATTGTAAGTGAAATGATATAAATAGAAGAGGCATATCGATTCTAGATAAGCATCATAAGATAGAATATCATTTTTTGGGCAAGAGAGCTAAGACAAGAAAGTACGTTTCCTGTACTTAGGAAAAGGGGAAGGCTCCTGCAACTAAGTGCATAGGGAAGAAGAGTTTCTATTTTGAAAGATCATCTAATAAAAGACAGTTTTGATCCATATTTTGTGTATCTTCTTATGTGTATTTACTTCTGCAATTTATGTGTTTCCGTTATGTATCTGAAAATTTATGGATAAATGTTTATCTAATGTGCGAAAATCATATATCAGTATAAAAATTATGCATGTTATCGCTAGTTAATGACCTTCACGAAGATATAATTGATGTGTATAAGATTTATTTTTATTAACTATTCCATAAGGGTTAGTATTCACAAAGATAAAACTAAGCCCTAGAAGCCACATGAACCCATCACACAGGCCTTTGGATGCAGAAACCTGGTTCTGTCATCCCCTGATACTACTTTAGGTGAGATTGTAGCAAGCACTACACGAGTTATTGTGAAAAGGGGTAGCATTTTATGGTTTTGTTGGTTGGCACGGTTAACCTTGAACTTGGATCAAGCCCCATCAAGCCAACAAATGGTTCCATTATGATAAGTGGTTCCCCACTAAAAAAGAGATTAAAAAGTGGATCAATTGGAAGCTGCACACGTTTGTATCCCAGGAAAACATAAATCCATGCTTATTGAATGAAGAGTAGTTGAATAGATACCTATTCACATAAGAACACGAAATATTTTTTTTCTCTTTTCCTTGTGAATTGTACGAGTGGCTGTCCAAATTAGCGAATAGTCAAGGTACATGGAGGCTTGAATGCCCTATTATGTGGACCCCAGAACTGGTGAAGTGCTTGGAGGCTTCAAAAAATAACATTGCGCAGGTCATTTACCACTAGATCGATTGTATTCTAGGAGGATTCATCACTGAGTTCGTGATTGATACGTCCACCAGATATAGTAAAGCAGAATGCAAGTTCTTCAAGGAACTAGAGGTAAGTACCAGGAAGCTCTAAAGACCTCGATTAAGATGCTATTGTGCAAAAAGTAAGTTATGCCTTTAAATTGTTGTTTGGGACTACATGAAGTGGGAGAGAATTTAGAAGGAATGAAGAATCGGAGTCTGAATACAGTTTGTTGTTAGGATCATCTAATAACAATGATGAAGGTAACATTATGAGAACAATGTGAAGCATACTACAAATTGTAATTGAGGGTATCACATGGATAACTCATCCATCCACTCCACCTCTACCTTCACCTCTACCTCACACACTTATACCTACACCTCCACCTCCACCTCCACCTCCATCATTTAACATGGTGAATACAATGAAGATGCTAGTGTTTAAGGGTGTGGGAACTGAAGACCCCAAACAATTTTGGTTCATTGCAGATGTTGTATGGAAGGTAGAACAAATCAATGATGACAATATAAAGAAGGCATAGCTAGTCATAACTTTGTAGGATAGAGTGCTAAGATGGTACATCAATATATGCATAGAGAAACCCAATGTGAATATGTTGGAAACCCAGAAAGTGCTAAACGGTGAGTTCAAGAAGCCCAAATATAAGGCCCGGTCTATTACAGAGCTCAAGGAGATCTAGCAGAGGGTAAATGAGTCCATGTAGGAATTTGATCAAAGATTAAAATGTCTGATTTAGTAGGCTATTATGACCATTACAGATACTCAGCATAGAGACTGGTACATTTCTTCTCTCCTGCCTCATCTAAGGTTACCATTATCAGAGTAGAAAAGAGGAATTCAAACAGAAGTAGTGTAGATATCCCTTAGATTAGAAGCTTCACCAGTGCAGGATACGAATATAGGAGTATAATAGATTCAATCGTAGCTGACAAGTTTGCACATGGAATTAAAGAGCCTAAAGATGGGTAAGGAAGTCTAGCCCGAGGGGCATGTAGAATTTTGGTGCCTGAAATGTAAAGGCGATGGTCATGATAAGGAACACTATCCAGTCTATGAGAACTACCTCATTGGGGAAGGTCATGTTCCGCTAAATCCAGAAAATATTGTTGGACCAAGTGTAGGGGTAGCCTTATGGTGCACTATTTGTTAGATAGCCAGGAAGCACATGACTGACAACAGTCATCTCCTACAGAAGTTTGTGTAAACTTCACAATAGCTTTTTTGTTCTTTTTGTAAATTAGTTTGGCATGATGAGCAATATTTTCGGAGCTACAAACTAAGGATGGAGCGGACCCATACATATAGAATGCAAATGGAAAATTGATCTTAGGATCATGGTGCAGGTGCAATGCTCGGAGGATTCCATGGTAGAGGAAGAGGATGAGGAGGAAGGGCTAGAAGAGGTCACGGACAAGTAATTTGTTATAATTGTGGAGAAGTAGGTCATTTTGTGCGTGATTGTAAGAACCCAACGTATTCCTCCTACCAGTATTGCTAACAATTTGATCATGTTATAGAAGATTACCTAGTACTAATAGCCAATATGCAAGATAAAAAGGCTCAAACACCTAGATAGAATAGGGTAGAGCCTCGCGAAGAAGAGCCTAGCATTAATATAATGACGTAAAGTGGTATTACCATGGCAGAAGATAAAGGAAATAAGCTAGAGTCTGAAGGATGGGTATGCAAGGCTACTAATAAGGAAGTAGGATTTTATCTCATCTGGGCTATGGAAAACTTTATGGAAGCCAAAAAGAGCTTCACTAAGGCCTCTAACTTAGGAAGTCAGGAGACGTTATGTGGAAACAGTGAAGCGCATGACGTAGATCCTTCGTTATTAGCCACCTTTCTCAAGACTTGTATGAAGCTGTTGCAAGATAGAAAGGTGGTAGAAAGGCTCCAAGAGCTAATTAATAATTATAAAGGTAAGGTTAAGACTCCTCCAAAACATCGCACCATACAAAAAGTGGACAAAAGCAAGAAACGAACAGGTCACAAAATGAGGCTAAGTGCACAGATCGGATAGTAAGAAATGGATCAGGTAAGTTTGGATCTAGGATTTGATGTAAATGTGCTATCAAAAAAACTAGGGAGAGAATGGCAAGACCTACGCTGCAGTGGTCTCCTATTCAGCTACGCATGGAAAATCAACAAAAGATCATTCCTATGGGGTGCATGTATGGGGTTATGGTGGAGATTGAAGGAGTGAGCACCCTGGACGACTTTGAAGTGATTGAGATAGTGGACGATAGTAATCCTTACCCTACGCTATTAGGCATTGATTGGGCCTTCGATATGGATGCAATCATTAATCTTAAAAAGTGCAAGATGACATTTGAGAGGAAGGTGCTCCTAGTTATTGTTCCATTGGATCTAGTTGAGGCTGCATGATACACGGAACCAGTCCAGGATTATGAAGAACAGGACCATCTGAATCAGATATATAGGATCAATGTGCATGATGAGGATTAGATCAATCCTACAATAGATCGATGAATTGCATGGGATAGAGATAGCTCCTACACCTCAGATTCCGAAGAGGAACTTGAGCATTGGGAAAACAAATTACATGAAATCTCCTTGTTGTGCTACAACACATTGACAAAATCGCTTCATTGCATATCCAGGGAGGTATGAAATCTACCTCATTATGATGGTTTAGATGATGTTAACTTGTTTTTGGCTAAGTTTGAAAGGGAGGCGCCCAAAGAGCATAGGATCTAGGCACTAGATCTAGCGTTGCATGCTACGCCTGCCCATTGGTGGGGTACACATAAGGACAACTTTGCTAATTGGAAAGAATATAGACCAATGATGAAGCTAAGGTTTAGGTACGCCAATACATGCATGACAAAGAAATACATAGGAAAAGATGATCTGAATGAGAATTTTAGACGGGGGACTAAAGATTGGGGAGAGGATCCTTAACCTGAATGGGTGCACATTTTTTGTCACACTTTAGATACCATTCCAATGAACTGGTACCTGGAAACTAAGTTGTGCCATGGGAATGAGTGGGATATCCTGAGGTAAATTTTCCTATTAACCTTTAGCTTTGAGGGTAGCTTTGAATGTATTGATGAGGCACTCCAAGAAATTAATGCTATAATCTTTAGAATGCTTGAGGAACCACTATAATGGGTTCAACAAGATTGGAATACGCAGCTTCACCATGTGCTTGAATGCAATAACATGACCACAGAAGAAGAAGAAGATGACCCTAGAAATATCATCATTGCAGAGTCTAAGCGCCAAAATGAAGTTGAATGACCCAAACTAGTAATTCTTGACATAACAGAGCATTTAAAGACCAAACAGGTAAACATTCGATTGGACGTGCAACCGAAGTTTGCAAAAATAGGCAACTATTGGGATTAGGAAATATTTGATAGGGTTGCAGAATTGCTATGTGAATACAACAACTTTTTATCCACAAAGTTCTCATAACTGAAGGGGATAATAGGGGACTTCGACGTGATGAAGATTACTTTGAAGCTAAACTCGAAGCTTGTAAAACAATGACCCAACCGTTTGAATCCCAAATACAAGGGAAAGGTGTGCAAAGAGTTGGAAAAAATGCTAGAGGCTGGGGTCATTGAGCTTGTCGAGGAATCAGACTAGGTAAGTCCTATCATAGTCCAGGAAAAGAAGAAATAACATGATATCTGGATATGCATCAATCTGAGGAAGTTAAATGATGCGTGTGTCCACGACCCATTTTCAATGCCATTTACAGATGAAGTTCTGGAGAATGTTGGATGGTAGGAAGCCTACTCATTCACTGATGAGTTCTTGAGGTACCATCAAATTAAGATTGTGCTGAAAGATCACAACAACACCACCTTCATGACAGAACGGGGATGTTTTCAATACATGATAATTCCATTTGGATTCAAGAATGTACCTATGATCTTTTCAAGGGTGGTAATTGAAGATTTTAAGGAATTTATCCATAAATTATTAGAGGTATACTTTGATGATTGGAATATATTTGTGTAGGTAAAGCACCACATTACAAGTCTACGCCTTATGTTGGGTACTTGTCACATACATTAGATCTCCCTGAATCTAAAAAAGTGAATCTTTTGTGTTCCTTATGGAATACTGTTGAGTCATGTGGTTTGTAAGAAGGGATTGATGGTAGGCCCCACAAAGATATTTATTATTTTCAATTTGGAGTCCCTAAAGAACATAAAACAGTTGTGTGTGACACTGGGCCATATTAGGTATTATAGAAAGTTTATCAAGGTATATGTGCAAATCACTGCACCAATACATAAATTGTTGAAGAAGGACGCAAAATTCTGCTAGGATGAATAGTGTCAGAACAATTTAGACATTTTGAAGGAAAAAATGGTCACTGCACCCATTCTAGTGTTCCCAAATTGGAAAAATGAGTTTCATGTTCATGTGGACGCTTCTTATATTACACTAGGTGCGGTGTTGAGCCAACTAAGTGATGTCAATATTGATCATCTTATAGGGTTTGAGAGTTGGAAATTGTCAAAGGTGGAGAAGAATTACTCAGCTACAAAGCGCGAAGGCCTGGAAATGGTGTACACGCTATAGAAATTTTGGCACTATCTATTAGGCGTGTATTTCAAGAAGTGTATAGACTATTGTGCTCTAAAATACTTGGCTAATAAGCCTATGTTGTGGGGGAAAATCTATAGATGCTTGTTTCTCTTTCACGAGTATGATTTTTGAGGTGATTTTAAAGCCCAGATGTTTGAATATTGGCCCCGATCATCTATCCCGAATTGAGACTGGTGATGAGCCTACTAATTTGGAAGAAGGGTTGCTTAATGCACATCTCTTTGTTGTTCACATCGTAGATGGTCACTTCACTCATATAATCCAGTTTTTAACAACTAGCACATCCCCAAAAGGATATTTTACACAACAGAAGAAGCAGTTGGTGGTTCACATGACTGATTTTTCTCTGATCGCCAGACACTTATATAAAATGGGTTTTGATGAAATACTACACTAATATGTCCTAGAGTTTGAATGATGAAGCACCCTCAAAAAATCACATGGAAGAGTAGCAGCAGGCCACTATGCAGGAAGAGTGACCACATAGAAGATCATGTGGTTGAACTCTCTAACTCACATCACAAAGCCATAGAAAAAGCCAACCAGTTACTCCCCCCCACCTCGCTAGCTAGTAGCAAGCCAGAGAGACAGTGAGCTAGCCATTGCCCATTTAGCCAGCATTTCCAGAAGGACTTTGGTGGCCAATGGTGCATAAGGATTCAAAAAAGTATTGTAGGGTGTGCGATGCTTGCCAAAGGATGGGGAAACCATCACTGAGGGACAAATTTCCCTTAAATCCAGAGATAACTTTGCAGGTGTTTGATAAAAGGGTGATTAATTTTGTGGGTCTGTTCCAACCAACAGAGAAAAATATTGGAGCATGATATATTATTACAACAACTAAATACTTGACACGATGGGCAGAAGTGCAACCGGTAAAAGACTGTAGTGCAGTTACCACTGCAAAGTTTATTTTTGAGTTTATCTTGTCCTGATTTGACTTCCCTAAGATATTAATGAGTGACAGGGGCACACACTTCTTGAAAAAAATGATTGCTACGATGCTATCATTAAAAGAGTATGCCATATCACCCTCAAGCTAATGGTACAGTAGAAATTTTCAATAAAATCATGGAAATCACTTTAATGAATGTTTGTAACGCCAAGCGGAATTATTGGGATGTGTGCATACCAGTAGTCTTGTGGTCATATAGGACCACTTGTAAAAAGTTGACAGGCCAAACCCCTTTCAGATTGGTCTATGGGTAGGAGGCTATGATTCCCATGGAATATATTGTGCCGAATCTACGGATTGGAGCACTAACCTATATGGTTGATTGCGACACTCTAGAGAAGCATCTCATGCAGCTAATGGAATTGGAGGAGGATCAATTTTTAGCAAGATTTAACCAACAGGTGAAAAAGGAGAATGAAAAGGCATGGCATGATCGATGGATAAAGTAGCGCAATTTCTAGGTTAATGATTTGGTATTATTATATGACAGAAAATTTAGGAAATTTCCTAGAAATTTTCAAATGCATTAGCTTGGACCCTATGTGGTAAATGAAATCACCTATGGTGGCATAGTTCAGCTCATGAAGCCGAATGGAGAATTGTTTCCAGGCAGAGTCAATGGAAGTCGGTTGAAGTTATACAAGGGTGATCCTTCCCCTACACAATGATTATATGATGGCGAGATAGTCTTAGTACTCCAGGTAGTTTCCAGGAAGTATGGGACTATAAACTACACTACCCAAAAATGGTAAGGATGAATTAATAGGGTCACGTGATGAAAGAAACTAGGACACTAAGGGGAGCTACACCAAAGTAGTTGTGCCGCAAAGTTTGGTGCCTGGCAACCTAGTCAAAAAGTAGCCATTGGAAGCATTGTAGAAGACTAGATGGCAAAATTTTCATTAGGAGGAGCCGGGAAATCGTATTTATGGGGAAAATCTTTGGAAATATGCCACCAAAGATGCATTAATGATAGAAATTTGTAGGAAACAGATGCATTCAAATTCAAATTTTCCTATAAATCTGGCATGCCACTCTGCATTCTAACACTTTGCTTCCAACATTTTTTCCTTAAATTTTTTTGCTAGGGTCAGTAAGTTATGTATGAGAAGGTTTGGGAGGATAGTATATCACAATCGGAGATCTCCAACTTCCCTGATTGGCCCCATAAGATCATCTTTGAGAGAATGACTTCCACTCCCCCCACAACAGAAGCAACACCATCTAAAGCCACACCCTTAGTTGAGTGTGAAAACCCAACTCAGACGAGGTGAATTCCCATGTTTCATAGATCAAGAATCTAGGCATCAACCTCACGAGACTTCCTATCCAAAACCTTGCATGAGTTACACCAAGGAGTATAGGATGAACTTAGGGTTAGGGAGAAACACATGCTACTATTGATTAATGAAGTAAAAATAGACAATGTGTAGATATTTGAAGAAAAGGCATGGGAATTGAAGGAAAAGGAAGAGATTTCTATGCGCAGCTAGCACTTAGAAGCAACAATTACACAAACGCATAATGAGCTGCCTAAACTTAGCATTGAAATAGATGCAGAATCAACATAAAAGATCCAGAAGCCTGATGCGACAGTCAAGGAGTCCAAAGATGAAATCAACTGAGTTCGCTTTTAATTACAACTACAATTTCAAAGGTGCAATTGAAGCTCTAGCTGACAACTCCACCAAAGGTTCGAGAGCAATGCGGAGCTACTATAAAGGAAGGAATGGTCACTTTAGAAGCAAAAGTTAAGGACTACACAAAGTTTTTCAAGAAAGATATGGAGCTATGGATGTCTCTGCAGGAGGATACCACTCTGCATAATATTGGTGTAGACCTTAGATAAAAATTACAACAGTTCAATGAGATTAGATCAACTGCGCGCGCTTTGGTGCCAGTGTAGTGGTTCACCAAACTAGAGGAAGGGAACCATCCTTAGAATGAAACTAGAGATATGTGCCTAAAAGAGGCCATTCTCATGGCAAGAACACAACCTTGGATAGAGGAGGCCAACAAATTAACTCTATCAGTGCAAAGAAAGCTTCAAGGCATGCAACAAACTCAAAGGACCATGGGCATCACAATGGAAGACCCTACTACAATGAAATTAGTCGAGGAAGTGTAGCAGGAAATTACGTAGGGAACAATTGACCTATTGGTTCTAAATTTAGAGTTTCATGAACTCCAAGAGAGGATTGAAGAACCAGGTGAGTGACTTGAGGATGAGTCACCAAATTATGTTGGGGGCCTATTGGGATGGGGTCCCTGGGGTTAAATTTTGTATTTCCTTTTTGTAAAAATTTAAAGTAACCATGATTTGGGGAAGCAGAGCGCGAATATAGTAAGAGTCAAAGGGGATTTAGTCCCTTATGTTGTTAACTATTAAGAATGTTTTGAGACCTTCCCATGGCCCATGGACCATGGTATTGTAAATGCAAAAGGATATAAATATAAAATTCATAGCGAGTCTAGATAAGCATCATAAGATAGAATATCATTGTTTGGGTAAGACAGCTAAGACAAGAAAGTTTTTTTTTTCTGTACTTAGCCAAAGGGGAAGGCTCCTATAGATGAGTGCATGGAGATCTTAGTAAGTCCACAAGATGAGTGTACAGGCCCCTGCAACTGAGTGTGCAGACCCCTGCAGCTGAGTGTGCAGGGAAGAAGAATCTCTATTTTGAAAGATCATCTAATAAAAGACAGCTTTGATCCGTACTTTGCATATTTGCTTATCTCTATTTACTTCTCCAATTTATGTGTTTCCTCTCTATACCGTGAGAATGATAGATCAATATACTAGTTAATGAACTTCACAAGGATATAATTGCTGTGTATAAGATTTATTGTTATTAACTGTTCTGGAAGGGTTAGTGTTCATGAATATAGAACTAAGCCCTAGAAGTCACAGGAACCCATCACACAGGTCTCTAGATGTAGAAACCTAGTTCTACCATCCCCCAATACTACTTCAGGAGAGACTGCAGCCTGCAATGCGTGGTGTGTTTCTGAAAAGGCTGGGAGTTTAGGGTTTTGTTGGCTAGCACAGTTAATGTTGAACCTGGGTCAGGCCCCATCAAGCCAACACTATAATTTTTCTTTCCAATTTTCTTGCCACCCTCAATGTCTTCTCCAATGAATCAAGTTCCCAAAGGAGAACCTCATGTTGGATGTTATCCTTCAAAGTCCCTATGAATACATCAATCTTAAGCTCCTCTAGAATATCAATTACCCTTATATTTAATTTTTGGAAGTCCTTAATGTGCTTTGTCGTTGACCCCTTTTGTTTGAGATAATACAATTGGATAAAGAAGTTGTCAATGTTTGTATCCTCATAATGTGCTATCATTTCCTTGGTAAAAATTGACCAAGTGACAAGTGGTTTACAAGAACAAAGCCATTGATATGATATAAATTGATTCAGTTCTAAATATAACTATGCAATGCATACCTTTTGTGTGTGTTGCACATCATGTAGATCAAAATATTTCTCCATCTGTAGTATCCATGTTACTAGATCCTTGCCATTAAAATTAATCATATCTATACTTGAAATGTTGCGGTTCTTAAACCCCACATTGGAGTCTCTAAAATCATAATTCATATACCTTTTGTCGTCATCATGATTTTCATGGATTACCTTATCACCATTAGGAAGCCTTTCTTGCAACAACTTTGTCAACCCTTCCAACTTGATATTCATCGCCTCCATGTCTACTTTAAAAACCTCCATGGTGTATTTTATACCATCCATCTCAGCTTTGTTTTCTCTTTGTGAAAGTGAAATATTTCTCACTTGATCTCGTAATTTTGAGATATCATGTTACAATTCTTCCTCTTCATGCATCATAGTAGAGCTTTATCAGGGATTAATGGGTGTAGAATTATTTTATTTTTTAGGAATTTTATAACCAAATACTAATATTTATGCTTCAATATTCCCTTTGAATCACTTCAAACTAATATTTCGAACAAAATGTAGAAAAAATTAAAAAAAATACTCATTTTGTTTTCTTGCTTTTTAGGAGCTCGATATTGCAATTATTGTACCTCTATAATTTCATATTTCCAAAGGTTGAAATTCAGTTTTGTCGCAACCTTCTACAACTTCTTTTCAATTCCACAAGTAATACTAACATTGGATTCCTCAATATAGATTTATTCCAAATCTCCCATGATTACCGAATTATGGACTCGTTCAGTAGAGCGAAGTTGTACAGGATTCCACGTTTCACTCTTTTAACATTCGGCCCTGAAATTGCTACAGGGAAAGACATAGTCCATGCAATTTCAATCACTTTTTATAGAATTCAAATTTGATGCCTAAAATTAAAGTTATCATGGTTTTCCCTAGGTCACTTATTTGAGACTTAATTCTAGATCCTGTAAAAACCCTAACTACCCTGGATCCTATCTCCGAAAATGTAGCAAACCAAGATCTAAAATTTGTACACAAAGATCCCCAAGATTTTAGGTCCACGTGGTTGCAATTTTAGCTTGTAAATAATCATATAAAAATGGTTATAGCGAAAATTTCAAGATGACCTATTTGAAGAATCAAAACCATAGAATCGAAAGCTTTGATACCAAATGTTATGGAACCAACTCATAAAATAGAGAAAAAGATAGATCAATGACTTGAGAAATGTCCTTTTCAATGGGGAAACCTCGTTTACATCACATAAATGAACAATTTTTTGATGACACGAATGACAATACCTCCTTGATATATATATACGTATCTAAGGCGTCAAAATATAATTAGAGCCTACATAACAATAATAATATAAGGACTAACAATAACAATAGTGGGATTCTGTTGGGCACATCAATAAGAATATGGGGGCTACATGGGCAAAATGATAACAATAGGGGTCTACATTAGTATTATAGGGACCTAATAATGAATGGGAAAATGATCAACAAAATATAAATGACCAGCCTTAAGAAACCAAGTTAGCAAGGATTTCAAGAATTTGAATTTTCAAAATAAGTTTCCACTAATTCATTTGGTGAATTTAAGTGCTTAAAGAAAAACATAATGGAAAGTACGCTTAAAATATCAAGAAATTTCTTGATACTGTTGTCTAAATACCTTGTTTCAACATTCAACATTTTGCCCAGATTATTCAAGGAATAGATTAAGAAGAAAAGCGGTAAGACTCAATAGATTTGTGAACTCAAGAACTGAAGAGCTAAATAAAAATGGGAGCTCAAAAAAAACCAAAAATGCACCCACTAATATATTATGTAAGATATGAACAAAGAAATATGAAACAAAAATGTTTGAGGAATTAATATCCATATGTGATTAATAGTCCCATTGGAACCTATGTCTCCTTGGGTGGGAGAGAGGTTATTTCCAATAAGCATTACAGGTTGTAAACAAGGTTATTCCAGATAAATTTTAATGTTTTCAATAGAGGTCTTATGCCTTAAAATAGTAAAAATTCTAAGATGAAAATCCAAAAGTTTTAACAAGCCTTTTTAGTTGGAAAGCCAGACTAAACATTTTTCCTTATGCAATGTAGTGAGAGTTGTGCCAACCAAGGTTGAAAAAAGCCACATTTTCCACTCGATTGGAAAATCTAAAAGAACTTGTCTCAATAGTAGACAACTTATATAAAAATAAGACATTTTTAGGATTTATTTGTAATAGGTTTAAGAATCGAAGCTTTTCAATGTTTTGTGGTAATTCTTATGCACTGCATATCTGTTATTTTTAGGAAGATAATGTTTATATTCATTGCAAAATTGAAGAGGACATTTATATTAAAGAATGGAAAAGTTCTCACTTTGCCACTTGTGAAAAATGGGTCAAACTCAACATTGTTGAAGAGTTAACTATTAATATAAAAATTTCCTCAAACAATTTCCTTTTGAATAGATAGGTGGGAAAGTTAGTATGAGTCAAAAAAAATTAATTGTTCCAAGAGTCTATATCATAATGTGATTGAATGTTCCATTGGTGCCTATGTCTCAGTGGTGGTGGTGTTGTTTCTACAACACTCTCCAAAATTTTGGATTATGATCAATTCTAGAGCCTTCTTTGGTCTGGTATATTTTTGTTCCAAACTTTGAAACTCATTTTGTGTGTTTTCTTGAGGAGTTTTTGTCCCCTTTGCAAGATAGGTAAAATTTCATATTTTTGAATGTTAGCTATCGCATCATACACCTATTCTGGTGGTTTCAAGAGGTCACATTTGTGAAAATGAGTTATTATAACCATGTAAACACTTGTTGCACTCATTTCCAAAGTTTTAAGCATTGTCGCACACGTGTCATCACGGTCATAGAAAAGTGTATCTTAAGTGTTGCACTTGTCGTAAAGCTATCACACAAAGGGAAATTCATTTTCATATATCCTAGATGATCTATGTTATTATTTCATCAATTATTATAAGTGTGTGATCACAGTCCGATATTTATCACTGTTCACATCAACCTCACTGATCTCGCATGTATTCATTTTATTGGAAGCTTCCTGACCAAGAAACCTAGCTTCACCCGACTTCCCTGGACTGCACACTATGAAGTATTAGTACTCTATTGTGACCTTACCTCTTTTCACTATGCAATGTGTATTTTCTACCTCCCAGGACTGTTACATTATACAATTTTTGTGCTTAAGCCCTTGCCTTAACTCCCATAATTGTGCAATTTGTTCTCCCAGTTTGGTGTTAACTGTGCACTACATAGTCTCTAGCCTCAGTCTCATCCATGACCTCATAAAATGTGTAACTACATAATGGCCCAACATCTCTTGTCTCCTAGAACTGCGTAATGTGGTTACCTGGTGTTGATCCCCTAAGCTCGTCACACTAACCCTAGGAATTGAGCAGTTTCTCCCCTCAGCCCAGCCTAAACTCTGCACTGCATAGTGTCAAGGCTCAAGGCTCCCCTTTTCTACTTGAACTACATAACTACATATTCATTAAGCCCTTTTCCCAGCCTTCCATACGGTTCCACCTCGTTCAATGGATCAACATGCTCAATCTTAGACTAGGGTGTTTACGGACAGATGTAGTCTCGACATGACTAAATTGCATTAAAAAGTACCTTATTTTTCCATGAAAAGATGATGAAGAAGGATACAATGGAATTTACTAGGATGAAAGACGTATTATAGCAGAGTGCGCAAGATAATTAATCAAGAGAAAGCAAAGGGAAACTAGTTTGTGATCAAGATTAAAGACCTGAGATCATTGAAGATCCCTTATCACAAAGCCATGGAGAGGTAGAAAGAAGAAGACCTGTAGCACACAGTGGAAGCAGATGCTTGACATTTCCACATCATCAAGCAACTCTATGTCAATAGTGTCATGTCATGAGCTGTCACATGCCACACAATTGTTGTTAGTGATGTAAATTATTTTTTGAAAATGTATTGTAAAGTGGAAGTCCAAAGGACATGTATGGAATAAGAAGAGTCACAAAGTCATAGGAAGTCAAACAATCATGAGGATAGATGAATAGTCACAAGGAAGGTGAAGCATCACTTCCTCATTGTTATATATACACTCCCATTGTAAGAGAAAAAGAATTTTCACCTTTGCTCCTCTCGAAAAGAATTAGAGAGGTAATATAGCTATTTTAATGAGTAAGGAGTGGCTCCAATGCTCCACTATTGGAGCTAGTGGTTCTCACTGGATACATGTGTCTTAGAAATTTTACTTAATATAAGAAGCCCTATGGGCCAACACATTCTTCATCCATGGATAATGTATATTTGTAAGACTATTATGTGAATGTTTATAATTCATGTTTACTTTCATCTATGTTTTTTTTCTGTAAACTGGGGTATTTTATTATCTACAGGGAAATATAAGTACAAAACTGAGGATCCTCAATCTGCCCCGGAGGGAAACCAGATCTGTTGGGTCCTAAACCGATAAACATCATTCGTGATCTCATCTGTTTGCTTCTCAATCTGATAAGAGCTACTGAACATAACAAAGTAAACACCTTACAAAGAAATCCCACATAACAAACACTAACCCTACTGCCACAGGGGTGGCCAGCGGGGGACAACTTCTCAAACTTATCGACAACCAAAAGAGCGAACAAAAAGAAACACCTTTAAACTACTGCCTCAAGGGTGCCCCAGCAGAAACGCAAAAGCGCAGGGCACCGACAAGCATCGGTAAAAGGGGAAAACCTAGCAAAAAACGCTGCTAAGAAGGCCATCAGTCAATATTGATACTAACGCGATCCTTCCTCTGTTCCATCAGCATGGCCTTGATTTCTTTGAGGAGCTCATTCTGTTGCTTTACCAGCATCTCTGCATTTGCCGCCTCTTTCTTCGCCGCCGTCGTGTCCTGAGCCATTTCCACCATTTCGGCAGCCACTTGTTCCATGGCCTTTGCCAGAAGGTGCTTCAAAACCCAGTAGGTGTCGAGAGCCCGGTGATACAGGGAAAGCCTCCCCCAAGTGTGCCCCAGATCAGGTAATTGAAGGGACCACTCATACATTTCAGGGTCGGAAGGTTCCTCTAGCACCTTCTCCTCCATAGCGTCCTTAATGTTCCTAATGTGAGCATTTGAATCCAGATTGAATGCCTGTTCTGCCTCATTCACAGTCTGGCGAAGAGATTTGTTTCTACGCTTGTGCCTTTTTTGATTGCGGTTGCTCTCGACTTTGCTAGTGGTCTGGCGGGGGCGACCATGCCTTTTTTTCGTCGGCTGGCTTCCTTCATCCCCTTCCTTAACGCGTTGCTTACTTCTACTGCTCTGCCTTGTTTCAACCTTCTTGCCACTGGGAACTTTGACCTGCCTGCCCTCCTTATCCTCCGTGTTTTCAATTTTAATTTTGGTTCTGGCTCCATCACCCTGCCTTCCTTCCGCTGCCACCTTACCCTCTTGGGCTTCTTTAGCTTGAGACTTCCTCATATCCGCTCTCTAGAGACGATGAGTAGGGCCTGCTACCTCCTTTCTTCCTTATACCTTTTCTTTCTCCTTTGCTCAAATGATGCGTGGGCTTTCAATTGCACTTGTCACTTATACCCACAATGCTTTCCTTGGGTTTGTGAATCCTTTTTTGGTTCAGGCCGCTCACCTGACTTGCTACACTTTCATTTATGATTACTGACGGGGTGTACAGAACGTCGCCTTTCTGTCCTTTCCGAATGACCTCCTGATGATGTTTTGCCCTCCCTCGCCCTCTCCGCTCAGGAGAGTAATTATCCCTGGTTCGCTTCATCATTATCCTTTCTAATGAGCTGATTTAGCTCGTCCCATCTTGCCAGCTCTTCCTGATTGGTCCAACTGTCATCAATAGGTTCCCTGCGTTCGTTGCTTCCCTAGTTTGCTAGGCAGTCTGCTGGTTTATTTCCCTCTCGTCTGACGTGCGACGTGAGAGTGACATCAATACCAGTTAGCATATCTCCTATTTCTCGGACTGTACTAGCACTACACTAACTTTTTACCACTTTCTCCCGACTCTTCCCCTGGATTAATTGTCTGGTTGCGTTAATTACCATGGTGGAGTCACCTTCAATTTCCAACTTTTTGTATCTATTTCTTCTGGAAATTTTAAGGCCTTGGTGGACTGCCATGAACTCAGCCTCATTATTGGACATTGTTCCGCCATGCTCTGCATATATCCATTGAGTCGTTCCTTCTGTATTTCTGAAAATTCCACCAAAACCAGCTGGGCCTGGATTTCCTTTTGCTGCACCATCATAGTTTAGTTTGATAAAACCTTCCGGTGGTTTTCTGAACCCCACATGGCTTTGATTTGCTAATTGATGATTTTGTTTGGCGCCTTGTTGGTATATCATCCCCTGATCTACGTTAATCTTCTTAAGGATTTCTGTCTCGACGTCTGTGGTTTTCCAGTCTTCATCTACCCAATTCTCCACTAGGATGGTTTCCTTGATTTGCTTTAATGTTCTCTTCCATATTTCCTCCTGGCCAGAGGCCTTTCCTTTGAAAATGCGACTATTGCGTTCTTTCCACAAATTCCAGATATTGAAGCCTGCAGCTATACTCCAGGCTCTTCTGACTATTCTGCTGTGGAATTTTCCTTCCCCCCACTCGCTAAGAGTTTGGAAAATATCCGGCTGGTTTCTGACAATTGTAGCAAAAAGGGATTCCGTTTGCTTCCACTGATATTGAGCCACACTGCACCCGTTAAGAAGGTGTTCCTGGTTTTCTTCTTCTAAATTACAGAGGCAGCATCACGCTGGGCCTGGAAAGCCTCTTTTTTGTATTCTGTCCCATGTTAGGATTCTTTTCCTGCCAACCAACCATGCAAACATCTTGATCTTCGGCCACCACTTTGTTTTCCATATTTTTTGCCAGTTTTGTTCTTCTTCGCCTAGGTCACTTTGGATTTTTAGATCATAGGCTTCCTAGATTGTGAATATCCCCTTTGTTTCTCTACCCCAGCGAAGGATGTCTCTACCGTCCCGTTTTTTTATTTTTCTTGAATCCATTTCCTTCTTGTACAGAGATTTTTGTTCTTCTGATGCATTCCTGTGCCATTCCTCCAGGGGCTTCCAATCCCTCCATTCCTCATTCTCCATTGTAGCGTTCCAATAATCTTTAACCTTCTGTAGGCCTCTCTCGTCACTTGCTCTGTGAATTTCCTGAATGCCTGGTATATTCCTCATTTTACCTCTTTGCTTCCAATCTTCATCCCAAAAACTAGCTACCTGGCCTCCTCGAATTTCCCAGAAAATATGCTTGTCAACTAAGTCTCTGCCTTGGAGGGATAGGTTCCAGATATCCGATCCCCGAGGAGTATTTTGGTCCCTAAGAATTTCTTCCGGAGATATAGGCATGTTATATTTGACAGTCCATATTTCTTTCCATAAGTCCGGGCCTCCTTGCATCCACCTCCATCTTAATTTAGCGGCCATGACTTGGTTTAAGGTCCAGGGATCTCTGAGCCCTAAGCCTCCTTTTCCTTTAGGCTTGGTTATACTCTTCCACGAGTAGAGGGCCCATTTCTTCTGTTGCTTTGGGCCTCCCCATAGAAATTTTCTGTAAATTTCAACAAGTTTATTACATATTCCTTTAGGGGTAGCCATTACTGATAAGGGATATATCGGAATTGCTTGAATGGTGGCTTTGAGAAGGACCACCCTGGATGCAATGTTCAGAGCTCGGAAGGTCCAATTGCTCAGCCTTTTCATGATCTTTTCAATGATGTGATTCCAATTACTTAATTTAAGAGATGATGTATCCAGCATAATACCTAGATATTTGGTAGGGAGATCCCCTAACCTATAACCCAAGACCCTGGTTAGATGATTCTTAACCGGTTCTGCTATGTTGAAGAAAAAAGTTCTGGATTTGTCATTATTCACCTCCATCCCGGAGCCTTCCATAAAGATCGCTAAGATTTTCTTGATCCTTTTGACTTCTTGCAAGGTGGCTTTGCAGTATATCATTATGTCATCAACAAATTGTTGATGAGTAACAGTGGTTCTATGGCCCCATAATTTAAGGCCTTGAATCTTCCCATCTCGTGCTTATTTTTTGAAATATCTCCCTAACCCTTCAGCTGCAATTATAAAGAGAAAGGGAGACAAAGGATCCCCTTGCCTGAGTCCTCTGGAGGCATTGAAGGTTATTGTTGGCGCTCCATTCAGCAAGATTGAAAAGTTTGGGTTAGAGATCATACTGATGACCCAGCTGACCCATCCGTCACAGAAGCCAAAAGCTTTGAGAATTCTTTCTAGGAACTTCCAACTTAGTTTGTCATAGGCTTTTGATAGGTCAAGTTTAATTATCATGCCCTTCTCTTTTTTGGTTTTCAGAGTGTGAAGGACTTCCTGGGCTACCACTAGCCCATCGAGGATCTATCTTCCTTCAACAAAACCTGTTTGTTCAGGGGAGATTATACTTGGTAGGATCAGTTTTAATCTTTGTGCCACAATTGAAGCAACAATCTTATATATGACATTACACAGAGCGATCAGACGGAAGCCATCTGCGTGATCAGCCTGATTTGTTTTATGGATCAGAGTTAAGAGGGTTGAGTTTATCCTTGGCCAAGTTCTTTGGTTTATTCTGGCCTCTTCAACAACTTCTACAACATCTGAAGCAAGGAAATTCCACCCTGCTTGGAAGAATTCCACAGTGAAACCATCTGGGCCAGGGGCTTTGTTTCTTTTCATGTTTCTAACTATGTCCTCCACTTCTTCCCTGGTGATTTTTCTCATAAGAGCCAAGTTCTGGTCTCTTGTTATTAAATTTGGAATTTCTCTACCTATCTTGGCTATGGCTTCAGATCTGTCAGTATGTGGCTCTTTCAGTATGTCTTTGAAATGATTTACCAGGACTGTTTCAATTTCTTCATGTTGAACGACCCGTTGTCCTTCTTGGTTTTTTATTGAGAAGATTCTGTTTCTTTGTCTGTGTTGAACCATTGCTTTATGGAAAAATTTAGTATTCCTCTCACCTTCTCTGAGCCATTGGACCCTAGATTTTTGACGCCATAAAATTTCTTCTTGTTTCCTTCTTTCTTCTAACTGGGTTAGCACTCTACCTTCTTATTTAGCTCTCTCTTCCTCTATTCCTTCCATGATATCCATCTGCTGGAGTTCTTCCATTCTCTGTTCTAATCTCTTTTTATCTTCTATAATATTCCCAAATTCCTCTTTATTCCATTTCTTTATCTTATTCTTCATTTCCTTTAGCTTGAGTTGGAAAGTATGCATCTTATTTTTTCCCCTTTGCTCACTCATTCGCCACCATTCTTCAAGTTTTTCCATTAGTCTTTCATTTCTCAACCAGAAGGCTTCGAACCTGAAGGGCTTGTTGGGGGGTCTTTGCTTTAAGTCTATCTCTAATTTGACTGGCCAATGGTCCGATCCTGCTACCGGGAGAATGGTAGCCTCTATAAAAACATCCTTTATCATTATTTGTTCTGAGATTAAAAATCTGTCCAGACAAGAGGCAATTTGGTTCCCACCTCCTCTCCGATTGTTCCAAGTGTGGTTGCCATTGATGGTTTGAATGTCAATCAGGTGATGGTCCATTATGAGGTCTCCAAACTGCTCCATAACCTTATCTGGTCTTCTGTTTCCTCCTCTTTTTTCATCGAGTCCTTTGATTAGATTAAAATCTCCGCCTACAATCCATTGTTTTCCGGGGATAAGGAAACGCAAGGTTTTTAGGTTTTGCAAGAAGTTCTCCTTTTCATTTTGTATATGAGGACCATACACCCCTGTTATAATAACCTCTTCCTTAATTCCTACTATACTTGTTGTGCCAGATAAAATTCTTGGGAAACTCATCCAGTTACTGAAGTGTATTTCCTCTGGGTTCCAGATAAAAACTAATCCACCAGCGCTTCCAATAGCATCTAGTCCCATCATTTCGTAGCTGCTCCTGTTTTTGTTCAAAATTTCTCTCATTTTTTTTGTACTTATTTTTGTTTCCTAAACTATCATTACACTAGGTTTCTCTTTTTTCAGTCATTCAGTCAAATACCATTGTTTGCCTCTGCTATTGAGGCCTCTTATATTCCAGGTTGTGATAATCATCGTAACAATTTTGGGGGTGATTGAAAGACCTCAGACAGAGGAATCACTCTTCTAGAGTTAACGAGCATTTTGCCCACTTCTTGAATCATTTCCCCCAAGGTTTTTCTACCTCTTTTTTTCCCTCCTTTGCCAGTGCTACCCGCTCCTATGCACTGCGTTTCCTGCTTCTTCGGTTCTTGATTTTCCTTCTCTTCCGTTAGCCTTTTCTTTGCTTTGTAACTGTGAAATGCTTCTTTGTATTTTTGTTTATGTTCTTCTGGGATGAATCTTTCGTCAAGCTTTTTCCATTCCTGAAGAAGTCTCGCCATGACTTGTTCTTCCTCTTCTCCTTTTGTCTTTTTTGGATCTATCTCCATGTTTCCTTGGTCCTCTTGGGCTGCATTTGTGGTCACATCCCTCTGGTCGTTATTCCTGTTCTCTGTCTCTTTGTTCGGTTTTTCCGTTATGATTTCCATTCCTTCCATTTCTTCTTCTTCGCTCCCCTCTGCCTCCAGCTCTTCCTCCTGTAAGGCTTTGAACATGTTCTGGGATTCTGTTTCCTGGTTTTCATTCACGTTCCTCTTTTGCATCTTTTTATTTCCTTTACCTCTTCTTCTTTGAACTTCTCTGAAGTCCGTTCTTTCTTCCTCTATTCTCTTTGTAGTATTGCTTCTGTTACTTTCTGCTTCCTCTTTCTTCTCAGCTATCGTAATGGGGCATTCTTTAAACAAATGACCATACTCATGGAATCTACGACAGCGGAATGGTATATGCTCATAGTCTATTGGTTGATGCCATATCTCATCGTGATATTCCAGTTCAATCGTGTCTGGGAGAGGCTCTGTTATATTCATGTAAGCACAGATTCGAGCATAGGAGTTGAATTTCCCTCTCTTTGTTGTTTCAGCCACTTTCACAAAGGAACCTATAGTGTTTCCTATGCCTTTCAGGATGTCTGGTTCCCAGAATTCAGATGGCAGACCAAAAAGTCGGATCCAGATCGGAGCCGCTAGCATTCTCTCCTTATCTGGGTTATAACAGTCTACCCATTCTCTCATGAACAAGCCAGCGTTGTTCATGAAATATGGTCCCTCCTCGAAGACTCTTCTCCTATCTTCTAGGATGGAGAATATTACAGTGAAGAACCCCTTTGCTCCCAACTTGACATCTACATGACCTTTTGGTTTCCATCTCTGATAGATCCATCTCATGAGGTCCTTTTCAGCAGGCCAATATCCTATAAACTTACAAATCAAAGCACTATCACGCATATGACTTCTGTAATTTTCTAGTTTATTAGGAGGTATTACAAACCTGGGTCTGCTCGTGGTCCTGGGAAGGCATTTGCTTTGGAATCCTGATCTCCTTTGTATTCCTGCTTCTGAAGTTTCACCTTCAGTAGATTGGCCTTCTGCACTCTGTTTCTCCTTCCTGTATTCCCCCGTTACTGCTGCTTTGAAGGAGGGGATCTCTCCCCCCCCATTCTCTGACTCCATTCTGACCCCACCCAGTGCCCTTCCTTGCGAAGCAAACGACAAAACCGCTGACAAGCAGGCGAAGTTGCAGGTAGCAGCAAACCCTAGTTAGCTACACGTGATCGCTTCTCCCGCTCGACTTGAAGCCATCAAAATGTGTTGTAATTGTTACTATCATTGTTGCATCCTAATGGACTATTCTATTGGATATTAGACAAATCCTCCTCATTACATTCGTTGCACCAACCATAAAATTTTTGTGGACTATTCTACTTGATTTTGTACGGATGCTTCTCATTGTGTGTGTCTCCACGAGGACGGTACTAAGTACCTCTCTATTAGAGGCTCATTTTTCCTCCCCTCCATAGTGAAAGAACTTTGACACACATACAATTGAACACTCACTAGGCACACCCCACTTGCTTTTTGAAGCCACATTTTCATTTCTCTCTCTTGCTGATAGTTAGAGCCACAACATATCTTTAAGATAATTGGCAAGTGTGCCATATTCCAGATGGGGCTCCTATCCCAAATGATTTGATGTCTAATTGGGACCACATATCAGGGAGACCCCTTAAATGTTGGCAGGTCTAGCACCATCAATAGGTGGGAAAGAGTTTATTTCCAATAACCATTATAGGCTGCAAAGAATAGTATTCAAGATGAATCTTGTTAGTGTTGGTATCTTCATCCCTCCGTCAGAGATCAAATCCTCTTATTGCATTGCATATTAGGTGTCCCGCTCAGTTAGCTGCATTCCGTTAGGAGCATGGATCATCTAACAGTAGTGGCTTCTCCTACAATTTCCCTCATCTCATTTACCTGCTAGCCCATGTTTATTCACCAAAATCATATATAGTCACCTTTTTGTCTTAAAGCTTGCAAAAGTCTTTTCTAGGGTTTCATTGTCATTAGGTCTAGGGTTTCATTAGGGTTTCATAAAAAAGGGTTTAAAAATGTCCAATAACTGCCAGCAGGCACATGAGGAGGTTTCAGTACCAATAAAGTTCATAATCAAGTGCTCAGAGATTTATTTTTCCTCAAAACTCTGTTTTTAGGAAAAACAGAGTATTTCAGGTTTTTTTGTATAAATTCATGTAATTTTATTTCCTTCATATGTAAATCACTTCGTCTGCAACCTTGTTCACTTTCCCTAGCCTCAACAGCTCCAATCCCCTGCAAAGCAAACAAAACACAAGTCATTCAGTTCATCACAAGCTCAAATAAAGTGAAAAAGCTCAAAAACTGAGTTTAAAAGTCAAGTCATGTTTTAAACATTGTAAAAGTGGGTTCTTATGCATAAAAAATTAAAAGCTCCTTGTATATAAATGATTTATTCAATTTGAAAAGCCCATTTGTATTCAAAGAACTGAAAGTGAGCAAAGCAAGGCCATGTTTGAGTCAAGGGAGAACATTGGTGAGAAAACTGCCCGAAGTCAGAGGCGCTATGCACTGGGCAAGTGGCACAGCGCACATAGCAGGCGCGACGCATAGGGCCATGATTTCCAGTGTAAAAATGAATGGGCATGGTGCACATAAAGGGCGTGGCACATTGGGTTTGAAGCATGGCGCATAGAGCTGTCAAGCCTAGTTTCTTCAACAACTTCCTCAAATCGCCAAAATCGCCCAAATCCTCCACTGGACAAGTAAGTGTAGCTCTCCTATTGGCTAGTGAAGGAGTTTTCCATCAAATTTATGGTGGTTGTGTAAACAAAAAGCAAACCCTCCCTCTTTGCATATCTCAAAGAAAACAATGCTTAGGGTTTCAAACTATCATTTTTCTACCAAAATCTATTTTTCCATTTCTTCATTTGTCCACTCCCTCACTCTTCTTCCAGTTTATTTCCCATTCCCTAACTCCCATATTCTCAAAAATTATCTACCCCTATCCCCAATTCCCATTTCCTAAATCCTAAATATAAATTCCCAAACCCTAACTGTTATCCCTAAAACTTCCATATCACTCCCTAATCCCCTATTTCCCTAACCAAATCTTGTCCTAACAGTGCCAAAATCCTCATTGTTTCCTCCCTCCACAGTCCCTCACATATTTTTCCCTTGGTGGTAGAAAATATAGAAACACCATAAATTTCCTATTCCTCATCAAGACAACTCACACACTAATAGAGATGGAGTCTGATCCCTCATATGATCATGAAGAGGAGACACACAGTGACTCACCTACAGAGGTACATGCACCCAGGAGGCCTCATAGAGGTGGCAAACATATTCGGGAAGAACCTACCACTCTTGTTGAGTTACATGCCTGCCCTCTTGTCATCACTTCTTTGCAACACCAGTCCTGCTATGAATTTTGTGAGATGGTTGCTAGAATCCAATTTCATCATGAGTTGGCTCGTTTGTTTGTGCTTCATTTACATGCTGGTCAAGCCACTCTAGCTGGTGTAACCTTCACTTTAACACCAGAATCTATTTCACTAGCAACCGGTATTCCTAACATTGGAGAGAAATGGAACAAGATGCAACAAATTTACAGGCAACATTAGGAACCATACATCAAGCCCGGTTATTTGAGACAACTCAGGAGAGATTTTCCTTTTCGGTACCTCAAAGATTCATATGCTCCTCTAATGAAACTGATAATAAAGTATTTCAGCTGTGAGGGCTAGTTTTCCCATTTATATGCCTATCATATCAGGCTATTGATGCATTTTACCAGGGTGAGGATGATGAACCTCCCCTACTTCATGTGCTGAAACATTGAGAATATGACCACCCTAGTACAACACAAGACTCCTCAGCAGTAGTTCAACAATATATATCATTTTGTGCTCATTAAGATTGTGGTCATCCATCAAATCAGTTTGCAGGGCATCACTTGGGAGGACTAATTTCTCATGAGCTTTTCGTAGCTCCTCAGGGACCTTCAAAGGCTTTGCATGAGATAGGGGGACCTTCTTATGAACATGAGGGTCATGAGACATAGACCGCTAGTATGCCGGTGTTTATCACTTATCAGAAGGGCACTAGATGGTTGTTCACAACAGCAAAGTGAGTATTATCTCCACCTGAGGTGGAAGGGGTCTCGCTTTCGTCATCAGCACAAAAGGTTCAGGACAAAGGAAAAAGGCCATTACAAGATGAGGAACCTTTAGGTGAGTGGGACTTCACTCTCATTGAGGGTGATGATACAGATGTGGGCCCACAAAGTACAAATCTCAAAGAAGTCATCCAAGAATAGTAGGCGGACATCAATGCCTTGTCCCTCAACTTGGAGAGGGCTAAATGGATCATAAAGTACCTGGAGAAAAGAAATAAGTAGCTTGAAGATCAAAAAGTGATTACGGTGTTGCAAAAAATTTGGGAGAATCGCCAAGTTGCCCAAAGGAGGAGGGTGGAGCTCACTTCACTTGAGCAAGAGATCAATGCCGATCGGGAGTCTTGGCTTGAAAGAGTTAATATCCACTTAGAGAGGTTGTTGGAGAAGGCCAAAAAGGAGAAGGCATTGTTGAGACATATGGCTTATCATTACATGGCAAGGAACAAAGTTTGCAAGGCGAGAATCAGGCGTGGCACATAGAGGAAATTTGGCCCAGTTTGACCAAGAATGCTCTGTTTTTCACCTAGCTTTTGCTAGTTTGACTTTTTCACCTTCTTAATGTCAAATTTGTGATGTAATTTAATGTTCATTGATGGATCATGATGTAAATATGTAAAATTTTCACTTATGGAGGTATATTCATCTATTAAAAAGTTGTTTGAAACTGAATGAATAAGTTCCCTTGTTTCTAGAGGCATGTTGTTCCACTGCCTAATTTCTAGTTCTCAATTTAGAATTAGTTGGAACAGATCCTAAACATGTGAGCTAGACCTTAGAGGCTAGGATGAGATATGGTTTATCTATATGTTATGTTTTTCATTCATTAGCATGGTTGGACTCTTGAGAAAGCAAGGAGCTTCATTGTACACTCATATCAGCATTTTGGCTAAGGAATTGAGACCAGGGTTTGCAACACTCTTTGGGATCCTTGTGGAATTTTTTTTTGGTACAGTCCTTTCTTATATATTTGTGAATTGACTTATGTGTTATGTATGACATTATCTATCTTGTTTCTTCCTAACTAAATCAAACAAGAGTGAACTTAGAATCCATTGAAATTGCAGTGCTCTACTTGAGGTTTGCTTTAGTTTCTTGATGTTTTCAGCTGTTTGGAGAGGATCCATGGCTTCTCTTGCCCTATTCAACTCCTCATCTGTCTAATCCCCCCATCTCATTCAATATAAAGTGCCAAAATCAGTTTCCTATCTTGCCCCATTGAGATCTCTGCAAGACTGAACCTCATTCCCTGCACCCAAGATCTGCCTTTTCATTGGAGCCAACAAACATATCATTTTATTCAATCAAACGATTTGAACATATACCTAGCCTAAGATTAGTAGTTATATCAGTCATCTCAAGCCCTTAGTGATCATATTTGGCTGAGATTGACCCAGAGACAGCCCTCTCCCAACCTGGTAGGGCTAGCTACCAGGTTAAGCATGGTTTGATGTTACCCTAGGTTCAACCTTCTCAGCCTGAGGTAGATTTAGGCTCTAACAAATCTCAAACTTGTCCGTAGAGGTCTTGTACCTTAAGTTAGAAGATGAAAATTCTAAGATGAAAATCCAAAAGTGCTAACAAGCCTTTCTACATGGAAAAGCCAATATGAACTTGTTCCCCAAAACAATGCAACAAGAGTTACACAAACCAAGGACAACAAAAGCCAAGTTTTCCACTCAGTTGGAAAATCCAAAAGCAATTGTCTTGATTCTAGACAACCCATATTCCAACAAGGCCATTTTAGGATATCTTTGCACAAAGTTTAGGAGTCGAAGCTTTTCAAATTTTTGTGGTAATTATTATGCACAATAGTTCATATATAGCACTTTTAAGAAGACAATGTTTATATGCCTTGCGAAATTGGAGGAATAGTACATTTATATTAAATCATGGAAAAGTCGTCACATTTTCACTTATGACAAATGGGTTGAACTCAAAATTATTGAATATGTGGCTCTTAGTATGACAATTTCCTCCAAGGGTATATATAACATTCAAGCATAACCTAGTAATGTAGTATGAAATTTTCCCCTGATGGTTTCAAAGGTCCATATTTTTTCTATATGAGTTTTTATAATTATATAAACATCTATCGTACACATTCACAAAATTCTGAGCACTGTTGAATAAGTGTTGTCATGGTCGTCTCAAAGTCTATCTTAAGTGCCACACTTGTTCTACCTTGTTATAAATCTATCGCATGAAGGGAAATGCTTTGTTCATGTGTTCTAATGATCTATGTTTTCATGCAGTCAAAGTATTTTAAGTGTCTGATCATAGTCAAGGTTCATCATAATTCATCAACTATCTCATCGATCCCACACTTAGCCATTTTAAGAGAAACTTCCTAACCGAGCAACTTAGCATCACTGTGCCTATCTGGATCTGCACACTATGCAATCTCGTCCCTCTAACTATGACATTGCTTCTTGGTACTATGCAATGTATAGTTCTTGCCTCCTAGGATGGTTGGACTGTGTAGCTTTTGTGCCTAAGTTCTGACCTTGACCTCCATAATTGCGTAGACATGTCCCTAGGTGGGCTTAAACTGTGCATTTCATATCCTAAAACCTTAATATCATGCCTTAAGTCCTTGAACTACGTATCTAGATAGTATCTTAACCTCCCTTGGCTCTTGAAACTACGTAGTTAGCTCTCCCAAGGTCCATTCTCTCAGCTTGTCCCATTGCCTCTAGAAATTGCATAGTCTCAGAGCTCATGATTTTCCCTTGGCTACTAGAATTGTACACTACATAATCATTGAGTCCCTCTTCTGAAGCTGTCACTTGTTCCAAGCTTAGTTAGTGGATCAAAATGCATCATCTTAGACTAGGGGGTTTTTGGATTGATGTCATCTCATCATGAGTGAATGGCAAGAATAGGTACCTTATCATGTCATGAAAAGATGATGGAGAAGGAGAAGAAGGAGGGAAGCGTGCCTAAAAAATATTTTTTAGCTGAACTTACAAGTTGATCAATCAATAGAAAGTCAAGGGACACTAATTCATGACCACTATGTAAGACTGGAGGTCATTGAAGATTTCACATCACCAAGCCATGCGCAGGTGAAGAGAAATCATCTTCAAGAAGACATCCAACACTTAGCAAAAACTGTGGCTTTACATTGCCACATCATCAACTAGTCCATGCCAGTAGTGTCATGTCATGTCATGTCATGAGTGGTGATATGCCACATTAGTATTATGGATCATGTATACTGTATTCAAAATGTATTGTATATTTAAAGTCCAAAGTACACACATGGAATGTAAAGAGTCATGTAAGTTGAAAAGTCATAGGAAGTCAAATAGTCATGAGGGTATTCAAATAGTCACCCTTGGTTATATATACTCCCTCATTATATGAGCAAAGGACATTTCACATCTGTTCCTCCTGCAAGGCGTTAGAGAGATCAGCTAGTTCTTTGAGGAGCAAGGAGTGGCTCCAATGCTCAACTACTGGAGATAGTGATGTACATTGTAAACATGTTTCATGGAAATTTTACGTAATAATAGAAGCCTTCAAGGCCAGCATGATATTCATGCATTGATTATGAATGTTTGTAAGACTATTATGTGGATGTTTGTATTTCATGGTTGGTTTCACATGTGATAAGAGAGTTGAACTATTTTGGTTATTTTAGTAATCTTATTAAGAATGTTCTCTAATGTTTGTTATTTTTGTCCCATCCTTTTGGACTATTCCATAGGATATTAGACAAATATTTCTTCATTTATTTGTTGTAATGACCATCACATCCTTTGTGGACTATACTAGTGGATTTTAAATGGATCCTTCTCGTTCATGTGTGTCCATTGTTAGATGGTATTATTACCTCTCACTTAGAGGTTCAATATTATCCCCTCTCCATTGTAGAAGAACCTTGACACATTCACAACTGAAGGCTCACCAAGCATAGATTCTTACTTTTTGAAGACACTATTGCATCCCTCTCTCTTGTTGATAGTTAGATCCTAGGCAAATCTTTAAGGATTCGGTAACCAGGCCTTTATACCAGATGGGACTCCTACACCCAATAGTGTGATGTCTAATTGGGAATTCTCATAGGGGAGATGCCCTGAATGTTCGCAGGTCCAACAACGTCAACAATTTGTTTTAATGACTATTACTATAATGGAAGCTAGGAAATGTGAAAAATCCTAACTTTAATTGGACTGTAACTGCATGTTATATAGTAGAATTTTAGTTGTTTAATTCTAGAGGATGTCAATAACTAATTCCTACATCCAATGGATAAATTTTCATTTCCAAAGACTAAGAACAAAATGGAACACAATAACCAAGTTTCATGACTTTTTTCTACAATGTAACACATATATTTCATACAACTTGTTATGTAATTCACCCAATCGCTAAGCTTTATATCACAAAGAATAATTATCTCTCTCCATAATAAATCTCTTTCAAACAAAGATGCACATTCATCATGGATAGGAAATTAATAGTACATCAATGAGAACATGGTAAGACTAATAATATAAAAAATAGTAGATATATGATGGATTTTAGTCTGCAGTTTTTGACAAAGATTTCAAGCACTAGATATGGAGGTCAAGCTTCAAGAAACTATAGAAGGATTTCCATTACTTTTGAGCATTCAAAGATCCCAAATAATGACTCCAGAGTTGAATTAATTTCAACCTTCAATTCCACCCAATATGTCATCAAAGCTCAAAAAACACAATAGTATTGAACACCCAGAGCCCTACTTTAGAATGTTGCATTTCAACCCAAGCTTCTTGTACACCATTTTGAATTGCTCCAAAACAAAATAAAATCGTCGAGCCTAAAATACTTTAGATAAATGTATGGGGGAAATTTCTTGGGATTGTTTCCCATTGAGGACAAAAATGTAAAGTCATATATGACCCGACTACCTCAAAATCTACAATCCTCATGGAGTATGAGTTCAACAGAAGACCGCCATGATTATGGCATGATTTCCGTCACTCAATTGTACGTTGAAAACTATTGGAATTTCAATACACATAACCAAAATAGTGACCTTAAATCTTAGGTAATTAGCTCATAGACTAGGTTCAATCTCCCTCCAAGAATATTTATGCATATTCAATTTGCATTTTACTGTCGGGTTTATTGTGTTCTAATCAATTGACATAATATTTATAGGTTCCTCAAACAATATATTTCCTAGCAATGACTAAATAAACTAGAGGATTCCAAGAGCCTTAATATGATAATATTCCATAATTTGAGGCCATTGAACTCCAAAAGAACAATTCCCTACATCTATTGTAGTGGGAACTATGATTATGTCAGCTAAAAATCCCCTTGCGATTATAGTACCTTCTTCTAATATCATCAATATAAGACAAACATGCATATTTAGGATAGGCACTAAAAGCTTTAAGAAGCCACATATGAGTATGGAGAAGAATAATGGGTTGAGTCAAGGTGGGGAGAGTGCCAAATATTTCCCATGTTGTGAAAGGAGGAGAGTGAGGGAAGCGTAAATAGAGACATAGAGGGAATTGACAAAATGGTTCCAACTAGGAAAAATCTATGTTAGAGGTGAGAGGCATTATTGTACTCCGAAGAATGGATAAAATTGATATATGTAAAGGCCCGAGATGTCACAACTTAAGCCTGCTTTGATACCATTATTAGACTCGCGAAAATACAAAACAAAATTAGATAAATGTGAGATCCATTTTATGAAATAATACACATATAAACAAATGATGTGTGACTCCTAGCTTCATATTTTAGGAGGTCCCTTGTACTCCCTATAGATGTTCATATTTCTTCACACCAAGCCTAATGAATTAGGTGTCCAATGGATACAACTTAAGAGTGCTTGATGTGGAAATGACAACAGAAAAATATCTTGTGTTGGAAGTGTAGATGCCAAAGAGGAATTTTTTAATTTATTCTTACCAGTTGTGAATATTTCCTAGAATAATCAATTTTGGTTGGGAGCAACTCCTGGAGAACGTAATGCTTATATTTTGTTATACATGGTAAATTACCTAACTAGGGTTTGGAGAGCATGATTTATATTTCTTGTACTACTTTGTCGGTACGTAATTATAACTTCATAATGTATATATGAAGCATGTTTTATTTTCCAAACAGTCTATAATTCTAGATGTTATCTTCAACTTATGTTCTCATGACGATTGAGTAGTTTCTAGTGTTGGTTGTGTAGGTTGATTTTACATAGCGGTGAGAAATTTTCCTTAAGTGATTCGAAAAACATGTAGAAGCTAAGAGGGCATATTTATCGCCATAATAAATTTGTTGCAATAAGTATTATTCATATCTATTATATGTTCAGAAGTATGACCTAATGGTTGTAGACATTATTCCCTTAAAGTACAATTGTTGTGTATTTATTTTCTTAAGATACCATTTGTATTTGATTGGATATAGGTGAAATATACATTATTGTAATTATATTTCATAATCATCCCTGAGGTAGAAATTTCAAAGGAAATAGATCATACATATTTTTATAAGTATTCCCTAAGTGTTGTAAACATTGTTCTCTTGAAGTACATTTGTTATATTTTTATTTTCTTGGGATACCTAGTGTATTTAATTGGATAGGAGTGAAATATATACTATTGTAATTTATAATTTAGATTCATCCCTAATGCTAAAAGTTCACAATAAATAGCTATGGGGATCCTCGCGTTGGATTGAAATTTATAAATTTGCATTAACAATTGATTTTCAATAAATTTCAATGGGTGGAGCCTACTCCTTGAATGCAATGGTAGATTTTGGCCAAAAATCTTAGTTCTTAAGCTTTTTCTTTTATAGGAAGGGAAATGTCACAACTAATTCTTTGTTTCATAGCCTTATTTTCAGGATTATCCCTCAACCCCACTATGCCTAATAGTGATACAAGAAGTGGGACAAATCCAAAACCTTCCCAAATACAATCTTGACAACAACTACAACTGGATTTGCACCAGACCATTTATTGATGACCATAACAATAATATCTAGCATCTCATATCCAAGACTTTGTAAGCACCCTCCTCCCACATCTACCCAACTAACCAGCCAACCGAGGTAAACATGCAACGAAGAGGCTACTATGATATGATTCAACCTCCTTAGTGACCTTAAGATAATGGAAACACATCAACCAAAACTTCCACATCAGGAACAACACCCCAAGTGATATCTCAGCCACTTAGGTATCCTACCCCTGGGTCCCACTAATATTTCAGACCTCTTGAGCTCTGAACACTCAAATTCTATGGGCATGCCAGCATCCAGGGACCTCTATATTCTCTCACAGGCCTTCAAGCCAACGTCCAAGGACTTTTCTCAGCAGACTTCTGCCAATAACCATGGAATTTAACACACTTTCCTAGGCCTGAATTCTAGCCACTGCCCAGAACTTGTTGTAACTTCTAGAATCCATCAAAGACATGATGACAAGACTAATAAAAAAAACCTCAGGACTAGGCTTGGCCATCCCCAACTAGGACTAACATTTTCTCAAACACTTGGCATCAATGGAATCTATAGGTCTAGGATATAATATAGAACATGAATGACTGAAAACTCTTTTGTAACATGAAAAGAAGGATCACCATCTTCTCCCTTGAACTCTTATGACATAAATTAGATCTTGCATCCATTATTTTAACAATTACAAGTAAATACATGAAATAACCATGACATGAACCAGTCAATTAACCATGATTATAACTAGTATAAAATCATGTAATTAAAAAATATATAACAAACATTAAATCCACATATAAACAAGTACAAAATTAAGAGAACTTAGATTTCATTAATCGTAGGAAAATCTGACTAAGTTTGGGACTTCCACATTCCACCCAACTATAGACATGGTTGAACCAATTCTTTCTTTTAGCCAATCACCCCGAGCCATATTCCAAGCATGAATGTGAAATCTCATGGATAAACCAATCTAAAACGACCAAGGGAATCCATAGGTTAAAACACCCTCACCCTCACCAAATTGTGATCAAACCAAAATTGGTGCTCTGATCACAAACCGAACTGAACATGGAATGCCATCCAGAATCCATCACTATCCTTAAGGAATTTTGTGTCTGCTTGTCTCTCAAGCTTTACTTCAATCCAATCCTGGATCACTAGGCCCCCAGTCTAT
Organism: Pinus taeda; assembly: GCA_000404065.3. Taxonomy (NCBI): domain Eukaryota; kingdom Viridiplantae; phylum Streptophyta; class Pinopsida; order Pinales; family Pinaceae; genus Pinus; species Pinus taeda. Next base: position 265,546 of record APFE030324656.1, on the reverse strand, counting down.
CAGGCTTTATTGTAATCCAAACCTGGATCACTAGGCCCTAAATCGAGACTCCTCCCTTGGGATTTAATGTGTATCTCACCAAAACTGATTAAGAGATTCATAGGACTTTGGGAATAAACCTTGAGACCACCTTCACCCTAGTTTCCAAAATACATCCAGCAAATCTAAAGCTCAAAATTGAGATAAACATCCCAACACACCATGACATCCGGAAAAGGAAAAGCTAGGCTAAAATCCATTGTCATAACTCGGAAAAACCATGCCACCGACAATAAGAGAACCATACACCCACATGAAAATCTAAGCATGTCAAAACCATCTAGGAAATCACACATGCAATACATTACCTACAAGTATTCCTGTTGAATCTATCTGAGCCTATTTTTCCTTCCTTAATCCACGCTTTCATTCCTTTCCTTTCCTGATCCTTCCCTTTCTTCCTTTCCCCTTCCTTGCTCCAAAATACGAGACTAAAACTTCATCGAAGAACCTTAGACTGATCCTTAGAAGCCTTTTTATCAATGATGCCTCTCTCTTCTTCATTTTCCATTATTTTCCTTCAATTTCCCCCTCACATGAAACATGTGACCTTTCACCCTACTTGTCTCCTATTTTCCTTTATTTTCATAAATAAATGTGCCAAAAATGCCTTTAATCTTTTTCATGCCTTTATGTTTTCCTTTGCCAATTTCCTTTAGCCATAAACACATCTAGTGATTCCCATTGGGATATCTTTACCAAACATTTAGCTTGGAATACATCCCTTACCCATGGTCTTATTTTTCGTTTATTAACTTTTATTACATGGAAATTTCACCAGGACTGTTACAGAACCTTCCCCCTTGGGGAACACCATCTTTGGTGTTGAGCCACACCAAGACCTCAAGAAAACCACTGAAAAGAAAAAATACTACCCATGGAGCTTTATAAATTAGCTCGTTGTAGTATTTATAATGAATGACCTTCTTAAAATAAAAACATCATGACTACATGAAAGAATACCACATGCAGGAACTTTATAACACAACTCATTATGGTATTTAAAATAACCACATATACACATATGCACATCTGATAAACTACCAAATAAAAGGATATGATGCCCCATATGAATCAAGAAGGGAATCTAGAGGATCACACCTCCACCCTCAAAGTAGTACGAGGATTCACCTCCTTTAGAGGAAGTCTAGAATCCACTGCCATAGTCAAAGCTACATCCAATGTCCAACACTATAATCTCAATCCACTTGTCCTATTAGAAAATAGTTACCGACTCATTATTTCAAGGTGCACTCCCAATGTGCATCTAATTCCATCTAGTAATTCTAATGACCAAAACAAATATATCCCATGCCATCCCTTCTCTATTATATAGCCCCTCAGAAAATCCAATCACCCCATTCCTGCAGTCACTCAACTTTCACATTCCATGGAATCCCCTATCCCAGGCGAGCCATCCCTTAGCAAGGCTTCCTCACATCACAAATTCAAACAATCAAGGCATATACCTACCTCAATTCATCATGCCACTCTTAACATGCTCATGAAAATAAATGGATGCTATTGGGTGCAAGTGTCCCACAATGGCCCTGCTCCTGACATGCTTTACCAGCATACTGCAACATGTTCCAATTCCTTTTTTTGTTTCCGCTAATTCTTGCAGTCAATTTCAACCACCCAATTGAGCATTTTCGTCATTCCTGTACCAAGCACATAGCTTCCATTAGATTAAAATAAGTTGAAACAACTTCAAATCATACCTCATTGGTAGCTCATCAATAAGGTACACTTGCAATCATGTTTACTTCCTATCACAACAAGTCAAAATAGCATATTCAACCAAATCATCATGTACAAATATATCTCATCAGGTTAGCTTAAAACAAAACAATCATAGATCTAAATCATAAATCACATGTAACCATCATAAACCAGAATCATAAATCACTTGCATAATAAAACTGAAATTAAATACTAATACTTATCCTTTAATAAATCCTTAGGTTCTACCTTTGTCTTTATTATGTATGCACTCTTGATCAGTTTCCACACCCAACAAATACCCAGTGACTTCTCCTCAACCATGCGTACATACACATAGTGTGAATCGCACACATACAACCACACATGGCATACAACACTATGCAATACATGCACCTACACCTGACATACAAATCATACACCTACACCCAGTGTACAACATAGCAGAATACATACACCCACATCCGGTGTACACCACCACACAATACATATGCTTACATCTGGTGTACAACACAATACATATACGTACACATAGTACAACATAAGGAATACATATGTCACGATACACTGACTACACAATGTGCATACATAGTAGTACATGCTTGTAACACAACATATATGAAATTCACACAATACCACATGTACACTAATACCATATATACAACATGTACACAACACTACCTGTGCACCATACCACTTGCACAATGTGTGCATAGCAACACATGTACATGACACCACCTGCACAATGTGTATACAATGCCACATATACACTGCATAGCCTATACAATGTGTACACAATACCACATGTAGACTGTACCACATTCGCAGCATGTACATGACACCTCGTGTACAAAGAATCACATGCATGACATGTACACAACACCACATGTATAACATGTACATGAAACCACATGCTCATAGCACCACTTGTATAATCATGCACACAACACCATATGTACATAGCACCATATGTATAACATTCGCACAATGCCATCTGTACATAGAACTACATATACAATGTGTACATAGCACCTTATATACACAACATTGCATATCCATCATGTGCACATCACCATATGCACACAATACTGCATATCCATCATGTACATATCACCATCTATACCTAGCATTGCATATGCACATTCACACAACACTTTCTCTATCACCTTGTACATAATCATTTCATAAAAAAATGTACACACAACATATATACACAAAACTATTTGTACCACATTATACATAATCATTGCATAAACAACATGTACACACACATATATACTCAACACTATATGTACCACTTTGTACATAGTCATTGCATAAAAAACATGTACACACACCATATATACAAAACACCACTTGCACACAACATCATAGATGTAGCATGTACAACATATACAACATATGCACAACAATAGTACCACATCTTCAAAACCACACTTTCCCTACCAAGTAACCTTACTTCCAGTGTCATATCCATCCTTGTCCTAGAATGACATAGACCACACTGCTTTCATTTCACTAATGTATCATTTAGCCTAGCATGTCCATAATATAAACATAATGTAATGACATAATAGCAATTCATATCCACGTGATATTGACCTCATAGGTTTGTCAGGACTACTCTTCCCACTTGATTCCTCATGAACCAAGAACCTCTTCATGTAATTCAGCTATGTAACCAATCATTCCTTCACAAGAATGATTCCTAACAACCCCGTTGGATAGTGACATATATACATAGATACATATACATAAACATTAGCATAAAACAATCATGACCCTGTCAGACAACGATATGCATACATACGCATATATACATATAAACATCAACATAATCATGATCACAATATAATTACTAGATATCACAAGGTCAAGTTTAAGAGAGCTTCCTTTATGTGTGAAACACGTTGGCAACATCGAGAACAACAATTCCCAACATAGCCAATGTATCTAACACCTCGAATCCGTTTACTTTACCTTTTCTAGTTACCTTCCTCATGTATGTATTGCCAACATCCATTTACCACAATGGACCCAACCATTCTAATCGATTGTCGTAGTCTTACCTTTTGCTATGCTTACTCGTGCACCAAGCTTCATCTGTGTCTTACATTACTTGTTAGATACCACAAAACTCTCCCTGAGCCAACTTTCCTCCTTCCCAACCAATTCCCAACACTCAAAAATTAAAATGCAAGCACTAGAAGAAAACAAGAAGGAGACCATGAAAACCAATAACAACACGACACTAGAACAAAGTGGAAAGGCCTTACACCAGACATAATAAAGATGTAGTCATGTGCAACCAAATCAGAAAAGACCGAAAGCACAAGACTAACAATAGACACCATGACTCAATTGCCATGGTTCCTAGTGTTTCTAAAGGAAAGCTCAACCTGAGCCTTCTTCAAGATTTCATGGCAGTCTCTTCAACATGCAATCTCCTTCATCATGTTGTCATGAATGCATAATTGTCAGTTCATAAATAAACATAACAACATACTAGTTACCTTACCTTCTGGTGCCAAGCACATTGCCTTGTAACTGAATATGTCCACGCCATCTCTCAAGGGGCTCCAATTCCCTTGATGAATGCATCCATAACTTGAAGCTAGGTGATATACAAGTCAAGTACATGTTCATGACTATAGCACACATCCACATAATTTTAGACAAAATCAAGGTTAAGAAGACTTCCTGTATGCAAAGCACTCATTTGATTGGAATTAGGGTTTCTAAACACAGCCAAATGAGTTCTCTCACAATTCCTTTCTTTGACATTTCCCTTGCTGCAATTGAGTGTTACTATGCGCTGCCACATCACCCAAATGTTTTCTACATAAAAATATCAATTATTACATTGTCATACTAATTCCAATCATGTTACCCTGCAACTGTTCACACATGTCAACACAGGTTCCAAATATCAATACAATAATATCTATCAATTTGAAATCAACTTTTACCAAGACTAATAATCATTTCATAATCCATAGTCAACCCATAGTCATTAGGAACAATGCTACAACTGTCACCTACTACACTCAAGTACATATGAACTATCTCAACAGATTGGATTAGAACAATCATCTTAAAAAAATATCATTCCTCGATGCAATCTTATATATTCATACTCATATCATGCAATAAATCAAACATTCAACAAACTATAAACATACCAAGTTTGATAAGTTTACTGGATGACATATCCGACACCAAAGGCTCAAACACCAACTAGACATCATAATCAAACAATTAAGAACAAAGTAGATGACATAATAAAATTCATACCTTAATGTATCTAAAGGGAGATGATCTTTTCGGCACAATCAATCTAAATTAGCACGATATAACTTCATAAAATACCAACTCAACCCCGAATAAGGTCATGACATCCATAATATTCACTAACTAACATTTCAACATCATAGAGTCATAAAAATATATCATTCATACATCATAATCACATTTGCATAGGCCATTCCAATTTAGCATGATACATATAACATCAAGATCTTAATGTAATAACCCTAATCATCAATCTAAATACCACATAACAACAACAAGTTAACCTATAACATAGTCATGAACAACGTATAACATAATCATCAAGTTATCTAACATAAAACAACAATAAAAACACATACCACCACATGTTACTATCATGCATGACTATCCAACACATGTCCATGTGTCTACACTAAACAACTAGCATCTATCATGTATAATAGACATTCACATAAACCTAATGTATATAACCCTAATGCATATAAAAATCCTTAACCTACATACCTGAATGCCCAACATAAGAACATGCATGATGACATGCTCTTGCCTCGAGGTCCAATGTTGAAACTCCACTTTGATGATCTGCATCTCTTGCTCTATCTCAACCAACACATTAGCATCATAACATACCAATAGCATCATGACAACCTAATTGCATACAATGACCTCAAGCATAGCAACCTTCACTAAGACAATGCATGCATGACAACATATAGACACTAACATGCATAACAAATGCATATACAACCATACACTCATGAAGACACATCCCACAACAACACCGTCAACCTTCACATGGCGACATCACTACAACCATAATTAACACCATACAAATACAACAAGCACATAATCCACAAAAATATGGAACACATATGCAGCCAACATGTATGCATGACAAACACCTTCACCCAAGGAGAGCACAACCATGCTCTGATACCAATCTGTAACCACCCTCCTCCCACATATACCCAAGTAACCGACAAAATGGGGTAAACATGCAATGAAGAGGCTAATATGACATGATTCAAACTCCTTCGTGACCTTAATTAAATGGAATCAATGGAAACAAATCAATAAGACCTTCCACATTAGCAACAACACCCCCAAGAGACATCTCAACCACTCAGGAATTCTGTGTGTGTGTCCCACTAATATTCTAGACCTCTTGAGCTTTGGACACTCTCATGTTATGGGCATGGCAGTGTCTAGAGGACCTTTGGATGTCCTCACAGGCTTGCAAGCCAGTGTCAGGAACTTTTCCCGACACACCTCTGCCAGCATCCGTGGAATTTAAGGCACTTTTCTAGCCAAGAGTTCCAGCCACTGCGAAGAACTTGTTGTAACTTCTCGAATCCATAAAAGATATCATGACAAGACTAATAAAACAAAAATAAACCTTGGGACTAGGCATGACCATCCCCAACCGGGACTGACATTCTGTCAAACACTTGGCATCAATGGAATCTACAAGTCTAGGATACAAGATAGAAAAAGAATGACTGAAAACACTTTTGAAACATGAAAAGGAAGATCACCACCTTCTCCCTTGAATGTTTATGACACAAATTAGGTATTTCATCCATCATTTTAACAATTACAAATAAATACATGAAATAGCCATTACATGAACCAATCAATTAACCTTGCTTATAACAAGTATAAAAACATGTAATTAACAAAGATAAAACAACCACTAAATACACATATAGACAACTACAAAATGAAGAGCTTAGATTTCATTAAGCATAGGAAAATTTGACAAGGTTCAGGACTTCCACGTTCCACCTAACCGTAGTCATGAATGAACCAATTATTTCCTTCATCCAGTCACCCTTGTGCCATATTCCAAGCATGAATGTGGGATCTCATGGATAAACCAATCCAAAACAACCAAGGGAATCTAGAGGTTAAACCACCTCCACCCTCACCAAACTATGATCACACCAAAATTGATGCTCTGATAACAAACCAAACTGAATTCGGAATGCCATCCAAAATCCGTCACTATCCTTGAGGAAATTTTTGCCTCCTTGTCTCTTAGGATTTATCGGAATCTAATCCCAAATCATGGAGCCTTAAACTGAGGCCAATCTCTCAGTCTTTATCGCAATCCAAACTTGAATCACAGGGTCCTAAACCGAGACTTCTCCCTTAGTCTTTACCATCTATGTCGCCAAAAATGGTCAAGGGATTCCTAGGCCTTTGGGAATGAACCTTGAGAACACCTCGGCCTAGGATTCTGAAATCCATTGAGCAAATCCAAATTTCAAAACCTAGATAAACATTCCAACACACCATGGAATCCATAGAAGGAAAGGCTAGGCTTAAACCCACTATAATAACCCAACAAAACCATGCCATTGACAACAAGAGAAACATACAGCCAGATGCGAAGGGATGCATGTCAAAACCAGCTAGGAAAACACACATGCAATATGTTACATGTAAGTATTCCTAATGAAGTTGTCTAATCTTGCTTTTCCTTTCTTGATCCTTTCCTTCTTACCTTTTCTTTCCTTGTCCTTCCCTTGCTTGTTTTCCCCTTCCTTGCTCCAAAACCTAAGCAAAAAGATTCAGCCAAGAACCTCTAATTCATCCTAAGAAGTCTTTTTATCAATGAGGCATCTATTTTCTTCAATTTCCATTATTCTCTTTCAATTTCCTCCTCACATGCAACCTGTGACCTTTCACCTTACTTTTCTGCAATTTTCCTTTATTTTCATAAATAAATGTGACAAAAATGGCTTTATGCCTTTTCTTTTTCCTTTACCAATTTCCTTTAGTCATAAACACATCTAGTGATGCCGACTAGGATATCTTTTCCCAACATTCAGCTTGGAATATGTGTCCCCTACCCATGGTCTTATTTTTCCTTTATTAATTTTTATTACATGGAATTTTCACCAACGCTATTACAACTTGAGTCTTCCCACTATGATTCATGTAGAAGCTAGCATCAAAATAGAAGAAAGCTTTATTCATTTAATAATTATTCAAAGGTGGGTTGGGTCTATGTATATACAAAAGACTCTCCTACCTTGGACTCTTGAGTTCAAAATCTATGTTTTCACCACCATGTAAAAGTTAGAACCTTAAAATGACTTTTAATGAATTTTTTGTTTTGTTTTGTCTTTTAACCAAGTTTGCATGGCCCTCCCTATCTAGCCAATATCCTCTCACCTTCCATTTATTCGAAGGCTTCCAAGTTAGGATATTTTATTACATGGGCCTTAGATTTTAAATATGCTTAGAGACTTGTTTGTGTTAAAATTATTTTCTTTTTGTGGAAGAAACCCAATGAAGTTCTCATAATAAGAAATAACCCCCCTAATGTTTCACATGGTATGACATGTTTTTATTTGTGTGAGCTTGTCCTTGCATATTAAAATATAGGGATATGGGGATGACCCATCTAAAGCCATATGTGTAATGGGATATTTTCATTTGGAAGCATATTTAGCTTTGTGATTATTATGATGCATTATCCATGTATAGTTTTTTAATATATTTTTCATAAAGTTTATATATATAAACACCCCCATAGAACACATTATATAATGATTCCATAATATTTTACAACATTTCACAATGTTTTACAATGTTGTACAAGGTGGTTGTTGATAGTGTTAGTCCCTCCAACCTGTCAGGGGATCTCCCCAGTAAGAAGTCCCAACTAGACCTCAGAGAGTTTGGTGTAGGAATCCAAGTAGTGGGTCATACGATATTGCCCTAACTACAGTTGCGCGTAGAGGCAAGTAAGATGTCCCTGTTGGTAGTAAGGGTGTGACATGCGCAACAAGCCAAGGAAGGTGCATGAATGGTTATAACACACATAAAGTGAGGCAAGTGCGCTCCTTGGAAACCTGTGAAAGCACACAGCTAAGAAGGGAACACACGAGCAAAGATGCATCACAAACTGGAAAGCAATTAAGCTAACAATCCAAAGTGATGGTTAAACCAATAGCGCATCTCGATAAGGTTCATACATATTTATACAGGAAGATTCCATACATGCATGCATAAACAAACATATACATATATCGTTAGAGTAAATAAGATAACTGAAATACAATAACAAAAAATGCACAAAATGTGTTGGCTTTGCTATATTAAGAAGTGAAAGTTCCAATTATACAATACAAGCATGACCAAAGACTAGTCCCGATAGTGGAACATCACAGTCTCTACCGCCTACTCCTCCAAAGAGATGTACTAGCTCTACACTGTGGAGAAATCGAGGCTCGTTACAATACTCTCTAATATTTCTCTAAGACACTTGTATTGGAAGCTTGGGTGACCAAAAGCCTGTACAATGAGTTATAAGGTACTATAAATAGCGAAGGGTGGGATGATACTTGAAATTCCCCTTTGTGACTGTTCACCTGCCCTCATGACTCTTCAACTACTCTATGACTGTTACACTAAACTATCAACACTTGGACTTCCACTTTACAAGATGTTAGATCCAATCTACACATGTACTCATGTGAGACAAAATTGCTTGAGCAAGCCACTCAAGACATCACTAACACTTAGATAGTTGTGGTAAGATCAACTCTTCGACATCCTTGCGATGATCTATGGTGGGGAACTAATACCAAGCTTGGTCGCCCTTGATGGTGTCTATGCGCTCAATGTTGACATCTTGCTTCAAAGAGAACTCTTGGCTCTGTTGCATCCAGGTACACTAATATGGCTCCTCTATCTGATTCATTTGATAACATGCACATCATCGTCTTGAGTGGAGCTAGATCAACAACTTATTGATGCATAGTGTCTGTGCATATCTCCAAGTTTGTGCTAGTGGCCATGTGCATCAACTTGTCGAAATAGATGTTTAGCTCCAGTCGAACTGCTCCTTGGGTTCACCTCAGTGAGTGCCAAATGGGTGGGATCACATGTGTGCACAAAATGACATCCATGCTCCTGAATACCCTTGCATATGATTGAAAAAAGTGATTGCTCTGTCTTCTCCATGCCAACTATTGGATGAGTCCATAACCTATATGGGCGCAGTTTCATCAGTCTGTGCATGTTGTGCCTCTTATTGCGCCTATTCCCACTATAACTACTTTTGTTGTTTGTGAAGCTCTTGTTATTCCTTGAGTTTCCACTCCATCACCTGTAACACTTTCTCTATTTCTCTCTCTTCCTTCGCATGATCATCTTTTCCAGTCTTTGCCTCATACCATCAATCTCCAAAGCTACTATCATCACAAGTTGATCTACTTGAGCTTGCAACTTTGTTCTACCTCTATGCTATTAACAACCTTCCTCTTGCATTTTTCGTATGCAGGTGTTCTACCTTCTATTGTAGTTGATGGTGCTTCTCATTGTGACATCACTACCTTTTGATCTTGATATCCTTGTCCATATACACCTGATCAACTGCATCCCCAGTTGTGCTATGAATGGTGTCTTTGTCTCTACTCTCTTGGAAGCCATTGTACCTGTGCTATTGAGAGGTAGACAAACAACTGTGATACCTAGATATATAGCAACACTCATGAAAAGAAATCTACTAGTCGAAAACCAAAAAAAACTAGAGGACTGACATGCAACATACCTGTGCGACTGTCTGTGAAGATTTTGCAATTTTCACCAGGAGGCTGGGAAACTGACTACCAAAATTGTGCAAGGCACAGTCCAGGCTATCCAGAGGCTGAAAAACCTCTGGAACTGTGTAATGCACAGTCCAGCCTGGCATGCCAAGGACTGAAACTGTGTAATGTGAAATTTCAGTCAGCAATGACATGCAAACCAACAAACTACATTGCGTAGTATTTGGGGCCAAGAAGGCACTGCCTCCCAGAATTGTGAAATGCGAGCCTGGAGGTCAGTGATGGCCATGTTTATGCAATTTCTAGAGGGAAGGAAGAGCCTTCACTTCCAAAAATGCACAATGTTAGCAGGGCAAGGCATGGTTCGGGCCAAGGTAGCCCAGAACTGCCGACGGGCAACTAAAAGCATGATAAGTTTGAATGCATGGTGAAATTGAGTGTAAAAAAGAGTGAATGATCATGGATGAAAATAGTAAATGTAGGATCCAGAAATGGGAAAGCATGCATGTGTGTGAAGTGAGTCATTGCAACAACGATCGTTGGTGCAAAAACAATGTCATGCATGCAACAGTAGTGAGATGAGAACGAAAAATGAAATGGTGCTTCTACAAGCTAACATACATTAAAACGACAACAAGAGCTCATTTAAATCAAGCAAACAACACCCACAAAAAGAGAAACACCAAAAGTGACAAACATGCAGTGCAAGACATGAGAAGCAGACTTACAATGAAACATATTAGTTGAAAGTGCCGAAGAATCCTAGATGTGATGTGGGATGTCAAAGTTATAAGATCGATGTGAGGAATGAGCTCTGCAACATCTGGTTCATAAGTTTTGATAAGATCGAGATTATGGTGCACATGCCACAAATCTAGGAAAAGGCGACACTTGATGAAAGATTCCTAAAATGAGCTTTGCATGTAACCTCCAACTGCTAAGAAAATATCCTTAGATCTAGGGACACCTTTTGCATGGTGCCTTCTTCTATTTCCGGAAGAGAAACCCATGCATGCAAGTCAATTTTTCTCGGTCATGGAGGGAAACAGTCAACCTGAAGGCATATGCAATAGTCTCTTTGACTGAGAGGGAATTTTGCACAATTTCTGGGAGGGACAACTGACTGCTGCCCAGACTTGCGCAATTTATGGGTTGAGCTACACTGCTAGGCTAGATTGCATAATTTTCTTGAGGAAATTTGTTTGACTAGATTGCGTATAGGTCTTAACCCCATACAAAAATTACCTACATACGAATTCTAAAACACAGAAAATAAACATTGCGAGAGCATAACACATAAAACACATATACACAGAGATTTTCCCCTGGATCCCAAAACTGGGACTACCAACTTGATTTTTCATTATGTTCCTTTCAATGTTACAATACATATTTATACATGCCGAAGCATCCAATACCATGGACCGAAAACCATCACGTATAAAACCATGTGCCAAAATCATGCACAAAACCATAGGTAGGTCCGCCCAACCTAACATAGGGTCCAAAACCAAAATTTTCTAATGCGCTACCCCAGACCTTGTAAAGTGTGGTTACTTGCACCCCTCAAACCCCCTATGACTCCCCTTTCTATTCAATTGACGCAATGAAGGGGGGGTCCGCCACCTTTCTAACCCCCCGGTTAACTACGTGGGCTAGTCGTGGAAAGAATATAACACAACCCAACATTCTCCCACTTGTTGTTTTCTTTCCATAGGGGGGCACAAGAGAGCTTAGTCATTTATCTAGCACTGCAATGCCCATTGTTTCTCTACACCAAGAGAACTTCTCAGAGTTCACATATTTTGTCAATGCATCTATAGTATTCTTCAAAGTGTCCACCATTACCAACAACACCTTTTTGTCTTCTATCATATCCATCACAAACTGATACTAAACATCAATGTGCTTTGTCTTCAAATGATATGTAGGGTTCTTTGCCAAGAAAACTATGCTTTAGCTATCACAGTCTATCCTATAGCTCCTTTTACTAACCACATATTTGAACATAATATCTGCAACTAAACCACTTTGCTTGCATGAGTGGCTGCCATGTATTCTGCCTCTGTAGTTGATAGTGCCACTATAGATTGTTTCTTACTCATTCAACTAACTGCACCTCCAAATAGGTTAAACACATTCCCACTTTTAGATCTTCTCTAATCTAGATCTCCAACCCAGTCTGTATCAACAAAGCCATGAATATTCAACACTCTGTCCAATCCTGGTCTTCCTTGGTAGCACAAACCATAATCACTAGTGCCACACAAATACCTGAAAACTTGCTTCACTTCTATCCAATGCTCCTTTCTTGGTTTTGACATAAGCCTGTTCAATACTCCCACTGCATGTGCAATGTCTGGTCTAGTATAGACCACTGCATACATCAGGCCACTGACTGCACTTGCATATGGAACATGGGACATGTCCTCTTCCTCTTCTTGTGTCTTAGGACACTGTTTAGCAGATAACTTTACACCTATAGGAATAGGAACCTTCACCAGTTTACTATCCTACATCTCTGTAATATTGTCTCGACATACTTCCTTTGGTTTAACCAGAGCTTCTTCTTTGCCTGATCTCTTTTAATTTCCATGCCCAAAATATACTTTGCAGCACCAAGATATTTCTTGTTGAATTTGGAGGACAATTGGGTCTTCAAATCCTAGATAATTTCTTTTCCATTTCCAACCAGCAACATATCATCCACATACAAGACCAGATAAATAACACGGTCACTAATTAATTTAAAATACACACAGTGATCTGCTTTGCTTTTGTTGAATCCATGTCCCCATATAAATGTATCAAATTTCTAATACCACATCCTTGGTGACTATTTTAACCCAGACAAAGACTTCTTTAACTTGCATACCAGTTCTTTCTTACCCTTCACCGTAAAGCATTCAGGTTGCTTCATGTAGATCTCCTCTTCCAAATCCCCGTCAAGAAATGTTGTCTTCACATCCATCTATTCTACCTCAAAATCAAAAGCAGCAACAACAGATAAAAGTAATCTAATAGAAGTTACCTTGGCAACAGGAGAAAAAATATCACCAAAATCAATTCCGAGAACCTAGGAATAACATTTTGCTACCAACCGAGCTTTGTATTTCTCCACTTTTCCTTCTGCATTTTTCTTCTTTTTGAACACCCATTTGTTGCTAATGGGTTTCCTTCTCGCCGACAACTCGACCAGATCTGAAGCCTCATTTTTGTGTAAAGATGCCATTTCATCAACCATGGCCTCTTTCTAGAGTTTTCCATCCTCTGAATCCACTACTTCCTTCACAGTTCTGGGATCATCATCGGTTACAAACAAAGAAAAATTTTAACAGAAAGAAAAGGGACTATACCTTTCTCGCTGCCTTCTTTCTCGAACTGAGCTTCTGACACACGAAGTTTGTAGCTCTTCATCTTCTGATTCCTCTTCTGTTGTAGAGTGTGATTCTTCCTCCTTTAGCTCAAATCTATCTTCTCAGGTTCCTTTGGTTGGAATTCATGTTTAATAACATATTTTACCTCTCCGAATACCACATCTCAGCTATACACAACCTTCCTTATTATTGGGTTATAAAGCTTATAACCCTTTAAACCATCCTTACACCCAATAAAGATGCACTTTTTAGATTTACTATCCAACTTAGTTCTTTTCTCCTTTGGAACATGTACATATGCATCACATCCAAATATGCTCAGATGTGAAAGAGAGGGTTTCTTACCAATCCATACCTCTTGTGGAGTCTTATCCTCCAACGTTGATGAAGGTGATCTATTGACTAGGTAACATGTTGTCTCTACTACCTCTGCCTAGAATTCCTATCCTAAACCAGCACCACTGAGCATGCTTCTTGCCCTTTCCATCAATGTCTTATTCATTCTTTATACAACTCCATTTTGCTGAGGTGTATATGGAGTAATCTTCTGCCATGCTATACCACACTTCTTACAGAATTCTTCAAATTCCTTACTGCAAAACTCTTCACCGTTATCTGTCCTTAACACCTTTATCTTGTTCTTTGTCTGGTTTTCCACCGGAGCCTTGAAATATTTAAACCTATCAAAGACTTCAGATTTATTCTTAAGGAAATATATCTATGTATTCCTTGAGAATTCATATATAAACGATACATAGTACACAAACTTACCCAATGCTAGAGCCTTCACAGGTCCAAACACAGCACTGTGCACAAACTCTAATATATGATTTGCCCTCTTACCACCAGAGGGGAAACTCACTTGATTCTACTTCCCATATACACAATTTTCACATAAATCAAAATCCATAGAGCTATTAATTATACATTCTACCACACCTTTACCATGAAGTATTCAAAGTCCCTTCTCTCCAATATGTCCATCCTTTGATGCCACAACATGGTCTTCTCTCCAAAGACAAACTAGATTTTGTGCTCCACTTTCAAGAACCATAGAACTGTTGTACCCATCAACAATAGTGCTACCTTGTAGCTTGTACAGAATTCCAATCCAAACTCCTCGCATCAATACCAGTGCTCCCCAAACCATCTTGCAAGTATCCTTCTTGAACACTATTTTTACACCTACATCATCCAGCTTGCTAACAGAAATCAGATTTCTGGCTAATGCAGGAATATGCAAAACACCCAAAAGTGTTCTAACCCTTCCACCTTACAGCTTGAACTTTACTTTTCCACAACCAATGATTCTATCCTTCCTATCATCCCCCAAGAAGACATCACCACCATCATATTTCTCATACTCGCAGAACCGCTCTCTATGGGGAGTGAAGTGAAAGGATGCACCTGAGTCAATCGACCATGCCTCGTGATCTACATGTGTACTTGAAGAAGCCAAGTACACATCCCCACCTTCATCTGAGGTGGTTTTCACCTCTACATAAGGAGCATCATCAAATCCCTTTCCTTTATTAGGAGCTTTAGATTTACAGTCCCTTTTGTAGTGCCCTTCCTTTCTACATTTCTAGCACACCATCTTTACAAGTTTTCCTGGAGATTTATATCTCTCTCTAGATTTATATCTCCCACTCAATGACTTATTTTTGCTTCTGTTATGGGACCATCCTCGTACAGATAAGGCATCACCATTCTGGCTCTCCATATTTTTCCATCTCATCTCCTCCATCAGCGAGGCTGAGACTAATCTGATGCACTTATCTTCATCTCAAATTTTAATATCAATATATAATAACTGACTTACCACAGTATTAAATGCGTTCAGATGTTTTTTCATCGAGTCTCCATCTTTCATCCTCAAGTTATACAACTTTTCCCATAGGAACAATTTATTCACTAGAGACTTAGATTGGTAGAAAGTCCCTAGCTTGTCCCTCAAAGCCTTCATCGTAGCTTCCCCTGATACATTTAGCAATACTGAATCTGAGACACACAATCGTATTGTGCTCTTTACCTTTCGATCCAACTTCTTCCATTCTTCATCAGACACTCCCATTAGTTTAGTACCTATATCTACCAGGATCCACTTGTCTTTATCCACCAATAGATCCTCCATCTTGAGTTTCCACAACTCAAAAATTTGACCATTAAATTTCTTGATCTCTATCTTTCCACTGCTTGCCATCTTTTTCACCAACAAAATCAATCTCACAGATATCCCACTAAATAGGGTCTGCCACAGGCCTGAGCAAAACCCCTAAGCAGCAAAGGTGTCCCCTTGAAGCCAAAACTGCTCTGATACCAAATATAGGTTTTAACCCCATACATAAATTACCCGCATACGAATTCTAAAACACAGAAAATAAACAACGCGAGAGCATAACACTTAAAACATATATACACAAATATTTCCCCTGGATCCCAAAACCAGGACTACCAACTTGATTTTTCATGATGTTCCTCTCAATGTTACAATACATATTTATACATGTCGAAGCATCCCATATCATGGACCGAAAACCATCACGTCCAAAACCATGTGCAAAAATCATGCACAAAACAATAGGTAGGTCCGCCCAACCTAACATAGTGTCCAAAACCAAAATCTTCTGGTGCGCTGCCCCAAACCCCATAAAGTGGGGTTACCTGAAACCCTCAAACCCCCTATGACTCCCCTCACTATGTAATCATCGCAATGAAGTGGCGGCTCTGCCTCCCTTCTAACCCCCTGGTTAACTATGTGGGCTAGTTGTGGAAATAATATAACACAACCCAACATTGCGTAGTTTTTGGGCCCAGAAAATTTGTGAAATTTCTAGAGGGAAGGCGGGTTCCCCTCCAGAATTGTACACTTTTCTAAGGGATCTACTTAGTCAGTAGCTAACCCAAGTCCAGAGTGGCAACTTATGAGGGAAGTGAAGCAAACTGACATGCACAGGCTGGAAAGCTACTGAAAAACCAATGAAGCTTATGTACTTGACAGTGCAAGACATGCTGCTAGGATGGTTGGTAGGGAGGCTCCAAAATGAGGCTAAGGAAAATTTTTGGAGGGGTGTTGTAGACTCTACAACACTTGGCGACACACTGGTAGAACTCTAGCTCTCTGAATGGACATGACAGTACCCCAACAAAGTCACGTAGGAACACAAGCATCACTCTGCTACTACCGATCCTGATCAATACCCCAACATAGTTGCCTACATCACCTCTCTACGCAGGAATCCTTTCTCTTCTTTCACCTTATTCATTTTTCATTTTTTCGAAATTTTTCACATTTTCATTTTTTTCATTTTTCATTTTCATCAATGTGCATAGCGCTTATTCATTTCAAAGGTGAAAGAGGGATCCCAACTTATTGAGAGAAGAAGAGGTTGCTCCTTCAGAGAAGTAGTTTATATATATCTCTAACGTGCTTGCTAAGGTTTTCCCCCTCACCTTACTCTACTTGACTGAGATGACAAGGATTAACCCAAAATCAACCAAATAAAGTTGGGGACACTAGTTAGCATGCAAGCATTGTGTTTTCACCAAGGTTCACTTCGAACAATACATATTTTCCATCAACATATCATGGACTAAAGATAACAAGTTCTTCATATAGAGGCAGGATGACAAACAACCAAGTATTGATAACCGCACAAGTCCTCTTGTACATTACCCAGCTTGTTTCAAGAGTCACGCATGGTTTCATGCACAACTAACCTACAAACATAAACAAGCAAACAAACAACAAAACAAATCATAAGCTGAAGTAAATGCATGAGAAAAGTGAGTAATAAAACAAGAAAGCAAGAAAACAAACATTCAAAGTAAGAAGAAAATATGCATGCAAGCAAACAAACCAAAAGAAAACACTACTCCTACTCCTAAGGTAATGGTGCATGGGTCTACTCACATGAATTGATACTTCTAGTGCAGCCATCGGTTCATTGGTTGGCCCATGTTGATGAAGGCATACTTCGCAAACAACGCAACTGTGTGAACAAGAAAACATGAAAGATATAACAATGAAGACAAACACATTCCTAGTTTAAATGTGTCCACAAAACATAAGTCAGTGCAAGTACATAACATACAACCCATGGACTTACCATGGTGTTGTGTGACACTACGTGTAGTTATTCAGCATATGCATACTATTAACTGTGACATGTGAGAAAATGAAAAAAACAAATATAACTTGCATCGTACACATGTGCTTGCTATATAATATTCCTCCAATGCATTAGCAATGGGATCGTCTAGTTCGAGTGGAGGAAGCATAATCTATGTGTGAGATTGATCTTCAATGCATACAGATGAGTGATGAGGAGCCTCGGGTGTTTCAGCAATTTCCTGATTGGAAATGAAACCAACCTCATTAGAGTGAGGGCTTGACATAATCATCAGCTCGAGCTGAAGTGCCTTGATAGTTTGCAGGGTTTTGACTTCGTCGAAAGATAGATCATCATTAATAGGTGGCTTGGAAAAATCAACCACGATAGAATCATCATCATGATTGAATACAGGGGTAAATAGATCACGACAACTATAAACAACAAAATCAATGATTTCATCATCATCCTCATGATATGATGAATCAAAAAGAGGGGTAGATGAGAAGTGAAAAAATTCACTCTCTGTGTTTCCAGAAAAAGCAGATGAAAAATCGAGTCGATTTGCAATTAATGATTTTTGCTCTCCATTGTCGGATGATGGACTGGCATCCTGTGTGTGCTCTGGATGATCAACAACGGGTGCATCCGTAGATGGAGATACAAATGCAAAATAATGGATGGAAGAATGACCAAAGATGTCAAGAAAAAATGGAGGAGGCTCAGACAGAAGGGAGTCATCCTTCACCGAGGATTGATTCTCAAGATCCTAGTCATACTCTTCATGGATGACATCGCAGGTTGGTTGTACAACACCAACTCTATCGATATATTGATCCTTGTTTACAATAACTGTAGAGTTTGGAATGGAAGAACATAAGATAGTGTAATTTGCAAGATCAACAAAACATGAAGATGGAGATTGACGTAAGACATGCATGTGACAACCCATGGGCTTCACAACTGCAAAAAATGAGAGAAGTGATGTTGGGAGGATGTGACAGCTGCACTAATGTTGGGAGTTTTTTTATGAGGGGACGATGGACAGTCACTTGTGATACTGACCATGTCCTTATGTGATTGCACAGCTCCATTACCGAAGTATGTTGAGCAGGGTTGGGCTTAAACTTTCTTTTAGGATTAATAGATTTGGTAAGACAATAGTAAAATCTGTCCATGAGATACTGGAATTTCATCTGGATTTTTGGAGCTTGAAAATCTAACACAGAGAAGTGGTCCCAAAATTCCATAGGAAATTCATGCGGGCCCTTCTGTTGTTGTAAATTTTTTTTGTCAAGAGGCTCTGGATTAAATTGGTGGAAGGCAGATTCAATGAGATCACAGAACTACTCAAGTGAGTGCATGTTGCCTGGAGGTAGACTGTTGCACCACTATTGTGGGGATTCGTGAAAATCTAACACACATAAGTGGTCCCAAAATTCCATAGGAAATTCATGCGAGCCCTTCTGTTGTTGTAAATTTTTTTTGTCAAGAGGCTCTAGATCAAATTGGTGGAAGGCAGATTCAACGAGATCATAGAACTACTCAAGTGAGTGCATGTTGCCTGGAGGTAGATTGTCGCACCACTATTGTGGGGATTCATGAAGTGTGTATGCAAGTAGAAGGTTAACCTCTTCTATAGAGAACTTGTCTGCATCCTCAAGGAATGCATAGAAGTCTTCTAAGTACTCAAGCAAGGCTACTTCACCTTCAACATCATAAGTGAGTTCAGCCAAGAGATCAAAAAACTCCCTCATGATGTTAAGAGGTTCGGCATGCAAAAAGCATCACGGAGGGATGAGTGTAACAAAATCCATGATAGATGTGCAAAGGTTCAAAATAGGATCATATGACACATTTTGTCATCTGGACCTCCTTCTAGCGCCAAAAATGTTAACAATATTGGACCCACCAACATGTTAGCGGATCTCCCCACTAAGAATTCCCAATGAGACCTTAGAATGTTTGGTGTAGGAGTCCCTGCAGTGGGTCATACTATATCACCTTGATCACAGTTGTGCATATAGGAAAGTGATATGTCCCTATTGGTAGTAAGGGTGTGACATCATAGCAAGCAAAGGAAGGTGCATGAATGGTTCTAACACACGGAAAGTGAGGTGAGTGCACCCCTTGGAAACCTATGAAAGATCGTGGATAGGAAGGGAACACACGAGCAAAGATTCATCACAAATTGGAAAGAAAGTAAGCGAACAATCCAAAGTGATGGTTAAACCAATGACACATCTCAATAAGATTCGTACATACTTATGTAGAAAGAGTCCATACATGCATACATAAGCAAGCATATACATATATCAGTAGAGTATAAACAAGATAGCTGAAATACAATAACAACGTATGCATGAAATGTGTCGGCTCTGTTATATTAAGAAGTGAAAGTTCCAGTCATACAGTAAAACCATGATCAACCACTAGTCCCAATATCAAAACATTATAGTCACTGCCACCTACTCTTCCAAAGAGGTATACAAGCTCTGCACTATGGAGAAGTTAAGGCTTGTTACAATACTCTCCAAGATTTCTCTAAGATACTCCTATCAGAAGCTTGGCTAACCAATAGCCTATAAAATGAGTTATGAGGTACTATAAATAGAAAAGGGTGGGGTGACCCTTTACATTCCCCTTTGTGACTATTCACCGACCCTCATGACACTTCAACTACTCTATGGATGTTACATTCAGCTATCGACACTTGGACTTCCACTTTACAATATGTTACATCCAATCTGCACATGTAGCCATGTGAGACAAAATTGCTTGAGAAAGCCATACAAGACATCACTAACACTCAGATAGTTGTGCTAATACCAACTCTTCAACATCCTTGTGATGATCGACGGTTGCAAACTGATGCCAAGCTTGGTCATCCATGATGGTTTCCGTGTGCTCAATGGTGACATCCTGCTGAAAGCAAACTCTTGCCTCCATTGTGTCTGGGTACACTGATATGGCTCGGGTACACTAATATGGCTCCTCTATGTGACTCATCTAATAACATGCACATAATCATGTTGAGTGTAACTAGACCAAGAAGATATTGATGCATAGTGTCTGTGCCAATATCCAAGTGTGTGCTGGTGACCATGCGCATAAACTTGTCGAAATACATGTTCAGTTCTAGTCGGACTTGCTCCTTGTCTTCACCCTGGTGAGTGTTCCAAATGGGTGGGATTTCATGCATGCGCACAATGACATCCATGATCCTAAATAACCTTGAATATGATCGATAGCATTGATCACCCTCTCTTCTCCATGCAAGCTGTTGGATGGGTCCATAACCTGTATGGGCATAGTTTCATCAGTCTACGCATGTTGTGTGTCATGATGTGCTTGTTCCCATTGCAAATCCTTCTGTTGTCTATGAATCTCATATTCTTCCTTGAGCTATCGTGTTAGCACTTGTAACTCCTCCTATGTTTCTATCTTTGCCTTCGCATGATCCTCTTATTGTGTCATCGCCTCATAGCCTCAATATCAAAGCTACTCTTATCACAAGTGGACTTGATTGAGCTTGCAACTTTGTTACATGTATATGCTGTCAATAACCTTCCTCTTGAATTTGTTGCATGTAGGTGTGCTAACTTCTGGTGCTGCTGATGGTGTTGATCATTGTGACACCATTGTGATTTCATCTTGATATCCTTTTCCATTGATCCAGGTCTGAGTGTGACAAAGGAACCTTCCAATACCTTTTACATTCGTGATCTGTTAAGTTGCATTTGTAAAAGAACATAAATGAATACATCTTCATTTTGTAAACAAGAGGAACATGACAATCATCAACACGTGAAAACATAAGCCGTTGATAACAGAGTTCATCCAAGAGGGACTATGTCTCTGGGCCCCAGTGTCAAGATGGTGTAGGTTGCTGCATTAAGTGTTGTCAATAGTGATGATGCACATAAGAGGTGATGTCGCTATCATATAAGGAAAATTCCCTCATGCAAGAGTGGCTCTAAGAGATGTTCCACTACAAGAACTCTCGGTAAAAAAGACTCCTATCAACATGACACAAACTCATGCTCGATAATCATCTCCTCAACATGGCATAAAAGGGATCTCAATGCAAGCATTCATAACGACAACATGAGTATCCCATCAACATACAACAAAGAGATCTGAAAACCTAACATGACAAATCATGACAACAAGTACACCACACAGATGATTCCGCATAAAATCAAGCAGGAATCATGAAAATGAGTAAGAAACAAGATCCCACATCCAACATCAAACAAGGATTTGTGCATCTCGATGCATAGAAAAATAAGTACATGAATAAATTGCATATACCTCACATCCAATGGCCATCTAAAGAAGAAGAGGTCAAGGTGCTGAAGTTGTTCATGCCATTGATCTCACAGCATCGCTCACATGGAAATGGTTGCTCGCACATGAATGTTGACACTTGCATTCCACTTAGAAAAGTGGCTAAAGAGTAGAATGAGAAAATGATAAATCTGAAAGCACCATTAGATTTTTGGCATGCAAAATCAATTGCCCAATTTTTGAATTTTGAGAAATTGTACATCTAGGGCTCAAGGAATCTTTTAGATTCCCCCTAGATTCATCAAAGATTTTGTTCAATTATTGGATTGGAAATCTGCAACTGAAAAGGTGAATCTGATCTCGCCATTGTGATCCCTGTGGAAAACTGTGAAAAACAACTCTAAACTTGACTATATTCCGGCATGGAGAAAAATTACCTCCTTGGGAAAATTTCAAGGATGATGGTTCTGCTCCCTGTTTCTAAAGCAGTAATGGTTCCACCTGCATACTAAAAAATGGCTGAAAAATGAGAACTCTAATGGAGAAATGGACAGTGCCATTGCGTTCGTGGCATCGAGAAGAAGTGAAACCATATAAAAAATTTCAAAATCTGACAAAGTGAAAATTCAGCCCCTCCTGCAAAATGCTACCTCGAACTGTGTGCACTGCCTCCTCTACCTTGAAATGTGTTCCCACTCCTATTTCATCCATCTTTGTGGGTGCACTGGAAAATGAAGTTTATTTAATGTTTTTCTGGGTGGAATTAACAATAAGTTAGTTTGGTGTAATGGCAAAATTAGAAATTAGTTGAGGAGGGATCGGGGGATCAAATTTCGCCCCTCCCAATTTTTATTACATTATCATTTTACTATTTTTGAAACCAAAATGTATTAGGGGTTGGGTCCACATTGGGTAGCCTGCCTCATATCCTCTGTAACCACAGTTGAATGGCGCACATTTATTAATTGGTTGGGAATATTTATTTGGGCCATTGGTTTTGTTTTGTTGTACATGGTTGTACGTATCATGGGGCCGCCCAGTGGGGGCCAGCCCATGTGGGCTGGACGGGTTTGTTCCCCACTAGCCTCACATAACTACCATACAGTTATGTTAAGAATTTTTTGGGAGAGGTGTGGGATGGTGACCCACCACCCCCCATTTTTATTTTTTTTAAATTAAAAATATCAAACCACATTTTTTTTAAAATTTGTATTTTTTTATCGTAGGAGTCATTCTAACGAGGCCATAATTTCTCCCAGAATCCAGCCAGAGTTGGCTAGATTCCATCCACTAGAAGATTCTAAATTATGTCTCTATTAACTTGCCCAGTCATCAAAAAGTCAACCCAACTTTGACTGCTTCTAACTTTCGCATCTGGACTCTAATTGACGAACCATTCACACCTCCACAATCAAGACGATGAGATCTGCACTCTAGCCCTAGGTTGAAGTCATTCTAAGCACTTTGATTTTTGAGAGTTCATAAGCCCTCTTTGTCATGTGTGTCTCTTGAGCCACCTGGATCAATCCTCCCCATTGAGGAGCTTTTGGTCCTCCAAAAGCATGAAAAATAATCTGCAACTTCTATGTACCTTCTCTACATCACAAGCGTCCTTAAATGGTCTCACTTCCATCTCCTTCACCTTTGTTCTTTACAGCCTTAAGCGATGAGAAGACACCTGCAACCTCTGTAACCTATAGTACATTATTTTTCAAAATACATGCATGACTTTCATGACCAACTAATGACCCAAATGTCCCACACTTGCCACACATTTATAACACATACTCAGTGGTCGAGTTTACAACAAGATGGATGCAATACCCCAGCTATGAAAACAAGGCCAACATATGATTGTTGCTTCAACAAGTGATGGAAAACACATAATCACTGCAACGCATGGTTTACAACAATAAGGCCAAACATTGTTTTGCTTTGACAAGTGATGGGAACACGACATCACTTTCACAGTTCAACATGCAACACAAAATAAGATTGGACATCATTGTTGCTAAACAAGTGATGGAGAACACATCATCACTTTTACATTTTAAAATGCAACAAATGATTTACAAAAGAATGACCATGAAGTGACAACATGTCTAGAAACCATTTTTCACTTATCAATGTGAATGGGTCGCCTCCTTGTGGCGATTTTTCTTTTTGAACAATTGTTTCACTTGGTTCATGCACCAATGCTTTATATTTAAGGCGCTGCTCTGGATGTAGCCTCCAACAAGTGGCTCTTTGATGGCCACTTCTATCATAATGACTGCAATAGGTTTTATTCCTCCATATCTGCTTAACATGTTTCTTTGCATATTGTTGAGAGGGTTTTTCATGCCTCATCCTTTTGTGTGTTTCCATTCTTTTCCAACACTTAGAAAATGTATGGTTATGTAATCCATAAAAATTACATGTTTTTCGATGCCATGTTTTACGTTCATCGTTAACAACTTGATCATAATTGAAATGACATTCACATGTGGAAAGTGGTTATAACTTTCCTTGCTGTCTTTGGTGTAAGTATGGTGATGAGAGCTTGCCTCAGCTCTCTCCCTGCAATGGGCATTGCCGTGGGATGATGGGGATGTGTTCCCATCATTCTCTTTCATCGACGATTTTGATGATGTCTCGGAAGAATATAACACCTTCAAGCATTCTCCCTTGGTGTATCTTGAGCCTGCAAATTGAAATATCTACATAACCTCCAATGGTTGAGTTATGCCTTGGTTGTTAACACCATGTTCTTCTTCCTTCTCATGCTTTGTCTTAGTAAGGAGCCTCATGTTTGTCCCTGTAATTGGGATCTCCACATCTACAACAGAAATCCTACTATGTGAAGATGAAACTAAAAGGAAATCAACATCTTTTACCTCCTTTGTCGATTTGGAAAGAACTGATGAGGGCTTCCCATCATCTGTTGTTGGTGGTTCACTAGCTGTCCCGACACATCCCCCAACTTCTTTTCTGACATACCCAAGTCCTATTCGACAGGGCAATTCTTCTAATTTGATGGGGTTGACAATGCCTTGGCCATTAACGCCCAAGCCTTTTCCTTCATACCCCATTTTCTTCAAGAGTTTGGAGCGAATTCCTATGGTATGATTTTCAAAAATAGCGAAATCATCATCAAGAAACATACAAGAATTCAGAGAATTACTTTTTACCTCACATGGCTCATGTTGTAGCTCTTCCAAGGCCTCTTCCTAAGCTTGCAGCTACCATAGAAAACATTGTTTTTCATCTTTCTCTTCATGTAGATGCATCTTCAATTCAGCGTTCTCTGTTTGAAGATTTTTCTTGTTGTGCTTCAGTTCTTCTACGGCCTCTTCTGTGGCTTGCAACTGAAGCTGCAATCAATCCTTTTCCTCTATCTCTTTCTGTTTAGTTTCATACATTATCTCTACCCTTTTGGAAATGTTGAGCATGGTCTCGTACATCACTTTTTCATCCTTTGTCACTGTACGTTCCATTGTTCATGTTGCAATTCACATCAATGCAAAGATCGCTCTGATACCACTTGATCCAGGTCTAGGTGTGACAAAGGACCCTTCCAAGACCTTTTACTTTCATGATGTGTTAAATTGCATTTTTAAAAGAACATAAATGAATACATTTGCATGTTGTAAAGAAGAGGAACATGACAATCATCAACACATGAAAACATAAGCCATTGATAACAGAGTTCGTCTAGGAGGGACTATGTCTCCGGGCTGGGTGTTAAGATGGTATAGGCAGCTGCATTAAGTGTTGTCAATAGTGATGATGTACATAAGAGGTGATCTCACTATCATGCAAGGAAAGTTCCCTCATGCAGGAGTGGCTCTAAGAGATGTTCGGCTATAGGAACTTTCAGTCAAAAAGACTCCTATTAGTATGACACAAACTCATGCCCGATGATCATCCCGCCAACATGGCATAAAAGGGATCTCAATGCAAACATTCATGATGACAACATGAGTATCCCATCAATGTACAAAAAAGGGATCTCAAAACCTAACATTACGAATCATGACAACAAGTACATCACATAGATGATTCCGCATCACATCAAGCAGGAATCATGAAAACGAGTAAGAAATAAGATCCCACATCCAACACCAAACAAGGATCTGTGTAACACGATGCATAGCAAAAGAAGTACATGAATAAACTGCATATACCTCACATCCAAGGGCCATCTGAAGAAGCGTATTTCAAAATGTTGAAGTTGTTCATGCTATCAATCTCACAACATCAATCACATGGAAATGGTTGCTCGCATATGAATGTTAACACCAGCATTCCACTTAGAAAAGTGGCTGAAGAATAGAATGATAAAATGAGACAACTAAATGCACCATCATATTTCTGGCATCGAATAGTGCAAAATCGACTGTCCAATTTTGAATTCTAAGAAAGTGAGAATCTGGGGCTCAAGGAATATTTTAGATTCCCCCTAGATTCCCCAAATATTATATTCCATGGTTGGACTAGAAATCTACAACTAAAAAGGTAAATCTGACCTTGCCATTGCAATCCCTACAAAAAACTATGAAAAACGACTATAAACTTGACTATAGTTCGACATGGAGAAAAATTACCTCCTCGGGAAAATTTCAAGGATCATGGTTCCACTCCCTATTTCTACAGCAGTTATGGTTCCACCTGCATACTGAAAAATGTCCAAAAAATGTAGAACTCTGACGAAGAAATGGAAAGCACCATTACGTTCGTGGCATCGAGAAGAGTTGAAACCATACAAAATTTTTCAAAATATGACAAAGTGAAAATTTGGCCCCTCTTGCAAAATGCTGCCTTGAACTGCGTGCATTGTCTCCTCTGCCTCGAAATGTGTGCCCATTCCTAGTGTTATCACTCAGGGTTTTCCCTACCTCTAGGAGGGAATATGACCGAGGTAACCACTAACCAATCTTTTAGCTGCAGATCCTAGCCAATTTGCAACTAGAGAGGGCTCTCTCTTCGTGATTTAGATTTGTTTGATTATATGTTAGGCTAGTTATGAAGCACACATTTTGTTTGGTGTTTGGAAGATGACATTCAGTAGAACAAGGATGTAACTTGAGATAAGTTCAGACCATTGGGTTGATGGATTCTAATGGAAATAAACCTCTGGGTATGGTTCCTTTGGCAATAGGAAGACTACAGAGCAAGATAATTAAACACAGAACAAATTTCAAGCTGAAATGAGATGAAATGAAGTCAAGGAATGAAAGGCAATCAAGAGTCTTTCATTATCTTAACAGAGGGAAATTGTGTAAACATTATCAGGGAGTAGTTAAGAATTCCTTGATGATATTTAGAGTGGTAGGACCAGGGAGACAAGAGCAGTCAAGAATTCCTACCTATGCTAGTCCTGTGGAAAACATAAAAAATTACAGGAATTGAACACAAAGTACAACAAAGTAAATTCTGGGTTATCCTTTTTTCCTGTAGCATAGAACATGATATTTAGATGATAACTAAATACACATATAGTAACACAAGAGTAAAGAAGACTTATTCATCCATGTGTTAACATGACAATTCTGCAATATATCCTTCTGCCACTGATTCCATAACCAGCAAGTTCACCAACACAGGATTCCAACAATTTTTATTTCAGAAAGAGTTCTCAAAAATTTACAGAGCAGGTCCAGAATGATTTTCACCAGCCAACAACAATACATATCTTGAGAAAGTATTTATAAGAAGTTTACAAAATATCCCATAGGAAAATATCAAGTAATAAATTTATCCATCTAATTTGGTAGGGGCAATAACTAATGTGGAAAACCACGCAGAAATGAATGAAGAAATAACTATGCTGTACTGGGCGCCTTAGGTGTCCCGTTATTGCTGAATTTTTGGCTCAGATAGTTGGTTAATGGCTACTTCTCTGATTTGCGTTCCTAATGTGTTGTCACTTGCCACTTGTGCCTGAGTTTGTTTGAACACCATTTTAGCGCGAATTCCATTCTTTGTCGATTTGATTTTCTGATAGGAGACCCTTATATTACCATTTACTTGTAATGCAGACAATTTACAAAAGCGAGAATCAAACTACCTTGGCAAGACCTCCAGCATGCTCTGCCACCTTTGATCTTTTGGTAATTGATGATTTTTCAGTTTAATCAGTGTCTCATCAGTTTCAGTATACCTGTAATAATTTGGCTGGACTTCAAAGAGATGTGCTATCTCATGCTCAATAAAAAACAAATTTTCTAGTTTATCATATAAACTTTGTCCAGAGGGAGGCACTGTCTCTTCTAAGCTGCTTGATGATGCTGTAATGTGATTGGTAACATAGGTATTTAGCCTATGAGCATAATGTTTCTAATTTAACAACCTCCCATTACTAGTGAATAGGCTGGGTAAACCTTTGCTCTGTAATACTGCAAATTTCTGTCTGAAGGCATTTACCTCTGTCTGCATTTCTTGACATTTTCTTTCTACAGTGTGAACAAAATTCCTCATGGTCAGCACCTTCTTGACTCTCAAAATAGTCTTTGTCCTGTTCTGAATGTCTAGGGATGCTAATTTCTCACTCGTATGAGTATTCAAAAAATGAATCAATTGATTGGCTTTCTCAGGCTTGTTTGGCAATAATGCTTTGGCCTTTTGAGTTTTGTCTGAGCTAACCCTATCAATTCCATCTGGTCAAAAGTAGTTTGTATTGCTGTCCATTGATCAGCAATAGACTGGCCAATCTTATCCCACAAAATAGTTTTGATTTCTATTAGATTTTTATGAAGAGTGAGGTCCTTCTCGAAGGCTTTTATTTTATTCTCCAAGGCCTTCACTTCCCTTGTCTTCTCAGCTACAGTCATTTTTGATTTGTCATAACTTACCTCAATCTTGGCCAGTTTTTCCTTGGCTTCTTTTAATTCTGCCATTTAGATCTCCAAGGCCTTTATTTGTTTCATCATATCTTCCATGCTCAAGCTGGCATCTTGTATTGCTGCTGCTATAGTTGCTGCTGAAGTCGAGGTACCTACTGTTGATGTTGGATCAGTGTGAGGGGCTGTTATGGTGACTGTTGGAGGAGGAACTGTAAGAGTTGGAGCTGTTTGAGCTGGCTGAGAGGCCAACTCTTCCTGTTTTCCTTGTAGTGTTGCTTCCAAGGCTTTCTCTGTATCCAGCAATCTTTGATTCATCCTCATTAATAAACTTACCACATCCTCCTCTTCTCTTTGCTGTGCCACCTCTATGGTCTGAGGGTGCATTGTAGCTAGCAGCTTAAGTTGTTTTCTAAGGGCTGCTATGTCTTCCTCTTTCTTTCTTATTAAGGCCTGTGCACCCTTTTGGATCCTTGGGATCCTTGGGATCATGTCCCAATTCTATGATAATCTCTTCCAAGGATTTTATTCTATTATCCTTGGCTAATGAGGAGGCCTTTTCCAGCTCCAATTGGGCAGAAGTGTTGTACAATGAGTTTTGCAGTTTATGATCCAGTAATGATTTGTCTGCCAAGGTAGAGTATACCATTTCTCTGGCTTGTTTGTGTAACTCAATCTGGTCCATTGGGTGGATGTCTTTAGCAAGCACTTCCAGATTGGTCCTGATATAATCAGTAGCTGACTATGGCTGCTGTATAGTGGGCCTAAAGTGACTAAGGGTCATCTTCCCTGCTTAAATATCATAGTCTGCCATTAGCCTTTGTGGATTGGTGGGATCCATTCTCAACAATTGGTTATATAACTGGAACCTTATTGGTTCATTCCTGGCCTTGATTTCAAGGAATTCTCTCTTAATGTCATAGCCTTTCTTGCTCTGTTGCTTGGTGGATGTAACCTCCACACCAGGCTGTTTGTCTTGCTCTTGTTGAAATGAGCTAGTAGATGTTTCCAGAAATGGAGCGATCTGCAGTTCAAATGTTCCCTCACCCCTTAGGTTTCCTCTTGTTTCCTCTGTGAACTCTTCTTTAGAGTAGGGATTCAGCCTTTTCCTCTTCTCCCCTTGCTGTTTTGTAGATGCCCCTGTGGGTGTTTGTTCTAGTTTGTCCCTTTTCTTGGCTCTTTCCTCATTAAGAGGAGTTTGTAACACAGGGATCTCTATTGCCTTCACTTGTGTTGAAGGGCCTTGCTCTTGAACATTTTCCTGGGCTATAGATGGCTGATCTGCCATTGTATTTTGCTGCTCTGAATGTTGTACTTCTTTGCCTTTTCCGGTAGGTGGAGTAGTCTCTTGGGCAGGTTGTTGTGAAGTTGTGGCAAATGATGTGCTCGTTCCAATGTGTTGAGGCAGTGTGAAAGGGACCTGTCCAAAAGAATCCAGGTCAATTGTCTTCTCAAAGTGTTTCATTTCTTTTTCTAATCTCTCTTCTTCAGTAAGATCTTCAACTAGTGTACCCTCTACCCATTCTTGTCGATTAGCATATTGTTCAATTTGAGGGATTCTTTGGTGCACATATCCTGCAAGCTTGTTTTTTACTCTTTTGAAGTTTATGAAATGTTCAGGGTCATATGGTGCCCAATAAAAGCTTTGTTTTAGCATAAGTTCATCTCTTAGTATCTTGTTTGTTTCATCCCAGGCTTCTTCCCTCTTATTGAAGACAAAAGGGCCCAATTGATGTCTTATCTTAAGCTGTGCCTTTTTGCTTTTACCATGGAAATGAGTCAAGTCTGCACTACTAAATTGCCTGAAGTATTCCAGGGCAAAGAGTCTCATGGGGACATACTTCGGAAGCTTATAGGGGGATAATTGACAGCCATAAATCCTGATCACTATGTGGTTTTGGTGAAAATACCAGTCACCAATGCTCTAGCCCTTTGAGAGATGTAAAATTCTCTACATTTCAACAGAGAGCCTGCCAGGAGGAGTCATCATCAACAGGGAAGTGGCTGGGTAAATGAACATGTCTATGAACTCACAATATGTATAAGGTGAGAGGTGAACTTCATGGAAAACTGAGGTCCAGAAAATGATAGACCTCATTTCTCCTTTGGAGTCTAGTTTTTTAAGAGGAACTTGGGAACTATTAGGATGATAGTACAACAGCAGATGATATATATAGGATGTATACTTGAACACTCTTTCTCTCTCCAAAATCATAAATTGCTCATGGATTTTATTTGCTATGAAGGTGGCATAGTCATACTTAACAGTAGGGGGCTGTCCTAGAGTGAATATGGACATCAATACAAACACAGTTTCATCAACAAACTCACTGGTTTTGCATCCTAGAATGTAGGATATTTTGTCTATTAGGAGTTTCCCTGCCTCATTGAACGAGACTTGATGATAAGGAGGAGGATGATCAGGTTGGCACTGTGGTAGCATAAATAACTGACCCAACCTTGTTATTTCTGAGCTGGGCAGCTTGGCTCCTTGACCAAATAGAAGTTTCATGGTGAGAGGAACCAGAGGCTGAGTTAGCTCAAAGTTCAACATCTCATTTATGGACTGAGGAGTAATATAGAAGAGTACAGATCTAGATGGAGTCAGGATTGTTCTTTGTGTGGGATCATAGTTTGCACAACATAAATGGATGAAATCAGGGAGCACATTCACTGAGGGGAGGTAATAGATAGGCATATTGGATTCCCAAATTCCTAGGACATCAGTGTTGTTTCTGTGGATATTTAATTTCACAAAAGGTTTGTAGGTGAGGTTTGAGACCCATCATATCCTTAATCTAGAAGTCTTTGTCAGCAAGAGGTATCCATTCCAACTCCTTATGTGGTGCACTCAAGGGTGCAATGTTCAGAGCCACTGGAGCCTCCATTTTCAGTTTGTTAAGTGACCTTTAACTTCAAGTTAGAGTTTTCTGGAGTAACAGATAGTGGAGTAGTGGTTTTGGTTTTCCACAAGAAATTACAGACTCAGCTATGCTTGTAGAGATTTCTACCTTGGGTGAAATTCACAGTCACAACAGAGTTTGCATAATTGTCTTGGGAGGTTGGAAAAAGCAGGGGAAGAGCGCTCCTCTTACAGGTGGTTTTTTGGTGATTTTACAGGCGGAGATGAGCTCAATTTTCAACTTTAATGGGTAATTTGTAGAGGATAATAGGATTTTGTAGGCAATAGTGTATCTTTACTTGAATTTAGCCATTGAGGTGAGTTTAACAGAGAACTTTGTAAAAACAGGGGTTTACGAGCGAATTGTCAGGTAAATACCTATTTTACAGGCGACTGGAGCGAACGGTGGTTGCAGACTGAGCTGAGGGGGTCGGGTTTGTAGCTTGAAATCACCTGGGTGGCGTCCTGGAGCTGTGGTGTTGAAATGAACGTAAGGTGCATGCAGGGTCTCCACAACACAACGCACCAATAATAAACCAACAACTATCATTTTCACGCTTTTTAACGAAATTTTGGGATTTTTTGGGCTCTCGGCGCTTTTTGGGAATGACATCAACATGACGTAAATTTTGTTCGGTAGTAGAGTACGGAAGGTGACGTGGCATATGACGTGGTCACTGACGTGAATGGATGACATGGCAGACACGACAGATGAACAATAGCGTGGGTGCTGGCGTGGTGTTGACGTGATGATGATGCGGGCAGCGGGACTAGATGGTGGTTTATGGTTTTCATCAGACCGCTTTTGGTACGGGGGCGGTCTGTGTCAGAGCGGGCCCGATGCAATAGAAACGTGATAAGTGTCCCCGGGTATGGCAGGAATACCGTTGTCCGTTGGGTACTAACGTTCGGCCATCGAGGCGCCTCCGATATTGATGTGAGCCGTTGGATCTGGAGGATGTGATCCAACAGTTGACGAGACTCTGAGTTGGTGGAGGTTTATGAAAAGGGGCCTGCGCATTATTTTAATGTTTTTTAAACATGTGTGGGGTATAAACCTTGGTTAAGACTGGGTTTGTATGGAAATGATGTGGGCGGGTTAGGCTATTTATTTAGCCAAATGTAAAACAAGTCCCAGGGGCACGTGGACGGTTCTTATTGGCCCTGGGGGGACCAATAATCCCACAATGAGAGGGTTAAGGCTATAATTGCCGGGGCGGGGATTATTAAAGTATTTTGGGGTTTTTTACATAGTTTTTATGTATAATAGGGGTGCGGAAATATATAATAGGAGTTATATAATAAAGTTGAAGTGTTAATATGGTTTTGTGAATAGAAAATCTAAGTTTATAAGGTAAAAACATAGGTTTTTTAGGAAAATGAAAGTGGAATGGAAGGATCTTTTTACACAAGAAATGTGGCTTGTTATGATCAAGCGAACACAAAGTTTCACTTAGTAATTCTTATGAAATGAAATGAACTGGGACCATTGAGCAAATCCCAATGTCCCTAAGGGGATGTTAGTAAGTGTTCTTGGGGAAATGAGAGGGGAAATCAGTCATGCTCCACTGAACTATAGCCACTTTGCCATGATGTTTGTGATACTCATTAAAACTGATCACCAACATGCTTCTGCAACACCAGAATTATCTGCCTGCCCAGCCTAATATGCCTAATTTTTTTTTCTTCCTTTGATTGGGTGTATTTGAACTAGCAAACCCTGCTTTCCCTCTTTTCTTTTGGCTGCCCTCCTACCTAAGTCTATCCTTATCTCTTCCAAGGGCTCAGATTGAGCAGTTGGGCCCTTTGCTTCTCTACCTATCTAATGATCTACCAAGCTTGAACTGTTTGAACATACCTTCTTCTCTATTCTAAAACAAGAAATTTAAACGTGATCTAGCCAGGGTTGAACTATCTGGCTATTCATCAATTGTAAGAAAGTCAGTGATTTCACATTCTGAACTTGCTATGCAACATGTAGTACAGTAGTAGCATTTTGACAAGCCACTTCCCTAGTCCTTCTTTGGGGTTGCTTTTGTTTCTCTTTTTCTTGAATTTTTTATTTTTTGGATAATATGGAACCTTTGCAGCATGGAAAGGATGAGCATATTTTGCATTTCCACAGTCAATCATGAAAAATGACACCTATTGGTATAGGAACCTAACACTTGGTTCCTCCATCTTTGTGGGTGCACTGAAAAAATGAAGTTTCTTTAATGTTTTGCTGGGTGTACTTAACAATAAGTCAGTTTGGTGTAATGGCAAAATTAGAAATTAGTTGAGGAGGGGTTAGGGGATCAAATCCCACCCCTCCCTATTTTTATTACATTATCGTTTTACTAATTTTTTTAAAACTGAAATGTATGAGGGGTTAGGTCCACATTGGTGGACCACCCCATATCCTATGTAACCAAACTTGAATGCCATGCATTTATTAATAGGTTGGGCATATTTATTTGGGTCATTGGTTTTATTTTGTTGTACACAGTTGTACATATCATGGGGTCGCCTAATGGGGGCCGACCCACGTGGGCCAGGCAGGTTCAATCCCCGCTGACCTTACCTAATTGTCATATGGTTATCTTAAGACATTTTGTGAGACGCATGGGGTGGTGGGGGTGGTGGCCCACCACGCCCACCTTTTTATATTTTTTTGATTAAAAATATCAAACCACATTTTTTTTTTTAAATTCGTATTTTTGACCGTGAGAGTCATTCTCATGAGGCCACATTTTCACCTGGAATCTGGCCAGAGTTGGCTAGATTCCCTCCGCAGGAAAATTCTAAGTTATGTCTCCATTAACCTGCCCAGTCATCAAAAGGTCAACCCAACTTTCACTGCTTCTAACTTTCACATCCAAAATCAGATTGATGAACCATTCACACCTCCGTGATCAGGACGATGAGTTCTATACTTTGGCCCTGTGTCGAAGTCATTCTGACCACTTTGATTTTTAAGTGTTCATAAGCCCTCTTTGTCCTATGTGTCTTTGGATCCACTTGGATCATCCATGAACAACTTGATGTCTTCATAAATAAGCAAGTTCATAGACACTTCATTGACAACATGCCCAGTTGTGCTCTGAACGATGTCTTCAACTCTGCTCTCCTGGAAGCCATTTTACCTTTGTCATCGAGAGGTAGACAAACGCCTGTGATACCTATAGGCATAACAACACTCATGAGAAGCAATCTATCAGTATAAAACGAAAACAAACCGGAGGACCGACATGCAACATACCTATAAGACTGTGTGTGAGCGTTGCACAATTTTCACCGGGAGGCTTGGGAGACTGACTGCCAAAAATACGCAATGCATCATCAGAGTTGTCAGGAGGTTGACTGACTATTAGAACTGTGTAATGCATAGTCCAACCTGGCCTACTGAGGACTGAAACTGTACAATGCATAATTTTAATCAGCAGTGACATGCAAAATAGCAAATTGCATTGTGCAGTTTGTGGGGCTAGTAAGGAGCTGCCTCCTAGAATTGTGCAATGGAAGCCTGGATGTTAGTGTTGGGTAATATTTTCACAATTTCTAGAGGAAAGGTATAGCCTTCACTTCTAGAAATGTGCAATGCTAGCTCGATAAAGCATGGTTTGGGCGAAGGTAGCCCATACCCACCGACGGGCAACTGAAAACATGAGAAGTCTAAATGCATGGTGAAACTAAGTGTAAACAAGAGTGAATGATCATGTAGGCCAACAGTAAGTGTAGGATTCAAAAATGGTAAAGCATGCATGTGTGTGAATTGAATTGCTGCAACGACGACCTTTGGTGCAAAAACAATGTCATGCATGCGACAATAGTGAGAGGTGAATGAAAACTGAAATGGTGCTTCTACAAGCTAACATACATTAAAATGACAACAAGTTCTCATTGAAATCAAACAGACAATACTCACACAAAGTGAAACACAACAACTAACAAAAACACAACTCAAGACATGAAAATCAAACTTACCCTAAAAAAACTAAGATGAAAGTGACGAAGACTCATTTTAGAGCTACAAGATTGATGTGAGGAATGAGCTCTATGGTGTACAGTTCATATGTTTTGATAAGATTGAGATTATGATGCACATGCCACAAATCCTGGAAAAATAGAAACTTGGTGAGAGGTTCCCAAAATGGGCTTTACATGTAACCTCCAGCTGCTAAGAATAGATCCCTATATCAAGGGATTCCTTTTGCATGCTGCCTTTTTCTATTTCGGGAAGAGTATCCCATGCATGAAAGTCAATTTTTCTCAGTCCTGGAGGGAATTGGTCAACCTAAAGGCACATGCAACATCCTAATTGACTGAGAAGGATTTTTGCACAATTTATGGGAGGAGTTGGGCTGGCTGTCTAGAGGAATTGGGCAATTTTTGGGAGGAGCAGCTGACTGTTGCCTAGAATTCTACAATTTCTGGGCTGAGTTGCATTGTTGGGCCAGATTGCATAATTTTATTGAGGGAGGTTGTTTGACTGGATTGAGCGGTTTCTGGGCCCAGCACATTTGCACAATTTCTAGAGGGAAGGCTAATTCCCCTCCAGAATTACACAATTTTCTGAGGGAGTTGCTCAGCCAGTAGCTGGCCCAAGTTTCGAGTGGGAGCCTCTAAGGGGAGTGAAGCAAATTGACATGCACAGGCTAGAAAGCTGTTGAAAAACCAATGAAGCCTATGTACTTGAGAGTGCAAGACATGTTTCTAGGATGGTTGGTAGGGAGGCTCCAAAATGAAGCTAAGGAAAAATTTTGGAGAGTGGTTGTAGCCATATATAACAACGGAAGTCCTTCCTCCGGTACTAGGAAAACCAAGAGTTCCAGTCCCAATCTTGAATTCAATGGCGAAATTCATGATTTGATCATATTTCACAGACTATCTCCTTTGGGAGAAATAAGTACATTCGCGTAAATAAGAAGAAAATGATCTAATTCCATGCCCCCCGGAGGGACAAGCGACTTCGCACCATCACTTTCTTTTCATTTTCATATATGACATCTAGGAATAATTCGATGTCTTTTTTTATGGAGAGGATGCTACAGCATGGCTCGACCACCGGGAGAGGATTCACCTCTAGGTTAGAATTCTATTCTTTCAATAAGGGTGAATTGAGGTTCGAATCCCTAGGTACCCACCTTTCCGTCTGTTCGTGATGCTGGGTTGCCCAAGCATGAAAGG